>JASANE010018074.1:0-48734 GCA_030248225.1 Trileptium ribeirensis
ATAAAATATGTCATAATATGTCATGGATATAAAATGTTGTGTAGTCACGCTCCACCCGCCCGAGGTGCACGGGGTGATTTTGGCACCAAGACGGAGTATTTGTGACCCTAAGTAGGGTATCCGGTCGACCCAAGTAAAATCAATGATAACCTGTATGTTTATTGTGTGCCTTAAATGAATGATATGTTATTTTATCTTATAGGTAGTACCGTGTGTCAGGATGGGTCGGGGTATTGTGCAGAATTTTTATCAAAACGCAAACGGAAAATTTTACTGACATTCGAACCGTGAGGACCCATCCTGGCACGCATCTGTATGTGAACGACTCAGTGAATGAAGCGAAAATCAAGCGCGGAGGTAAATTTAAACCTTCAGAGTTCAACTACACCCCAAATTTATATGAGTATCTTAAAGGCAAAATTTTATGGTTTTTTCGGTACTCCGCGCGAAATGGAATTATCTCAGTATCTTTAGGGCCCCCAGGGGCTTCAAAATCTCGCCTTCGGGTCCGCCGGCCCCGTACCCCTGAATACTTAGGGACCCCCAACTAAGCGTTTAAACACCCAATTTTCAAAGTCTCAATTCTCGACCAAAATTACCAAAACTCCCCAATTTCTAGATCTCTATACCTCCACAGGGTCTTACCCTAACGATCTTACCGAAAACCGGGGCCACCCAACTCAACCGGTCCGAGCAGGACCCTGAGAACCCTCTCGGGACACCAAAATTTTCTGTCTTTGGTCCACAAAATGGCCTCTAGCAGGCCACCTATGGGATATATATCAAAATTAACATTTTCCGCAGTAGGCGACCAGCCAGAGCATGAACCTGGTCCCGCTCCCGGCCGCCTACTGTCTCCCGTTCGTCCGTAATCACAAAAAATGTGCTCAAATCTTGGTACGATTTCGGCGCCCTGGGCGCTCGTATATTTCCTTGCCTGAAATTTCTTGCGCCTACCAGCGCGAGGTTTAGTCGCTCTGTCGCTCGTGCCCCTCTGTATCTTTGGCCGGCTATATGTTTTATTAATGACCCTGCTGGCTCTTTCGCGCTGTTATTCTGCCGACCGACAGCTGCTGTTGTTTATGTATGAGCGACTCTGGCCATCAGCGTTGGCGATCTGCTTTGTAGTGACCAGAGCTCGGCATCATTGTTCTTGTTGCGATAAATGGTTTGTTTTCTATAGTTGCTAATATAAATTTTGTAAATTTAAAATGTTATTCTAGACCAGCTCGTGAACGAGACAGAAAGACCCAGGGTAGGCGACGAGAAAAAGGAGGGGGTAGGGACACTGAGTATAAAAGAGAAGGGCTCGACGCAGCGTTGGGACCAGTCGGGAGAGGCCGCTCTAGAAGCGGCGGTTTTTCTTTTTGTGCAGGCGGTTGTCGCCTTTTCTTTGAAATTTCCAAAATTTTGTTTTTCGTTTTTGGTTTCGTTTGATTGACCAGGGGTGGCTCTTACCGTGTAGAAACGGGACGGAGTTGCCCCTGGGGAGCTTTCTAGTGTTCAAATTTAAGTAGCAGGAGTCGCCCTTGCGGGTGCTGGTGCGTCCAACGGATGCCCCGCGCACCCGTAAGCGCGGTTCCGACGCGGTTGAGCAGCGCGCACGCCAAATTTGTTAGGAAATTCTAAAATCTCGACTGGTTCCCCGCTCGCCGGGTCGCCATTTTTACCTCAGACCCGGGGGGCGAAAAGATTCATAATTTTTGTGATGTGAACGGGGAATAGAAATCACGCGGGTTGGGTAAGGTTTTGAATGTAGGTTTCACACTAAGGTTTTGAGTTTAGGTCTCGGAGTCAGGTTTCTAATTTAGATGCGGAATTAAAGACAAATAGCGTGTTGAGCTGGAGTCAACCGCTGAGACAGCGGATAGTTTGAGCTGGTGAGAATTCGTGCTAGGCCCCCCATTAAAACTTCGAGCGTTTGATCCCTGAGCGTTTCAGCAAATCGATCTCCGTAAGGTCGTCTCAGAAAACCCAGTCTTCCAGGCCGTTTTCGACACGGTAGAAGACTGTCATAATTTTCCTGGATCAGTTTAGTATTCCGCCACAAATTGGCATCGAAAACGCTATGATTTTCAATCGATTTTACAGAGGACAATGGAGCTTCTTTTGACTCATGCTCCATCTGCGCCCGTTCTCGAAGTCGTAGTTTGAGCCAAGTCCAAGTATAGGAACAGTACAGGAATGACTCCAGGTCCCACGCCTTAAAGACCCAATAATGGGAAAGAAGAGAGAGCGATCCGCCCAGAACGGACGTGGTCATTTGCACACGTGGAGCCTTCAAGAGAAATTAAGAACGGAACCCCTGACGCTAGCCCCAGAAAGTTGAGCTAATACTCTGAGATTCGTGCCGCTCCGAATAGAAGTGTCAGTAAACTAACCCCAAAAATTTAAGACGGGTCTCAGGCCGTTTAGACACGGTAGAGTACCCCGTCATGCAATTTTAATAATGTAACAACTAGCGATGGGTCGATGCGGTCGCTCCATAGGGAGTGACGTATCAGGACCTTTCGTGCGTTGTTGTCCCCCTTTCTCACGGTTTTTATAAATCTATTAGTCTAACTATGCAGGGGTATCCGACGTGTTTTTAAGCTTAAATCACAACCAGTCTTTTTGGTACTCAAATTGAGCAATTCGTCGAGGGGTGCGGCAGCACGTGCCCTGCCCATGCTGGCAAATGACTGCGGGCCTTCACCTAAATTAAGGGCGCTCGGAGAGGAGCATGGACAAAACAGAAAACGAGACGGAGTCAGCTGCAGCGTATAGGCAGGCCAAAATTTTAAGGCAATTCTCGTGCTCGCACCCGTTAGCCGAGTGACGACCCTGAGAAGACTGCAAAATAATCGTCTCCCTAGCCTTTTCCGTGAAAGAAATTTATAGGCGCGAGCCCATAAACCGTTTAGACACGGTGGGTCTCGATACAGCGCCGCCTTTTCATGTCAAACCAACAGCTCGAAAGGGCTTTATAAGGCAACAAAACTCGGGAGGCGCGGCAGCGCCTCCCCCTTTTGACCACGACCCGTGTTTTAAGCTGACCCTGGCGCACGCAGAGTTCGATGACAAAATTTCATTCTAAGTAAAGAGCAGCTGACGTCCGGCCTCATGACACCTTACGAAATGGAGCACAAAGTGAAAGGAAGTTATGGGCAAGAGAGTGCCAAATGGCCTAGAATTTTCGCAGGCGGAGTCAATACACGGTCAGCCAGGAAGGTTTGTCTTTATGTCCTGTCAGGCGGGTAAGGCAGTCCACCGGGAAAAATTTGAGTACACAAGCCGAAGCAATTTTTACGCGGGAAAAGCAGGATTCACATCACCCGTTCAGTACTTAACTATATCACTGGGTGCCCTGCGTGGTACCCCTATATTGTGTTGTACATAGTCTATATTAACTATGTGAAGCTATTAATGTGCAGTTCAATGAAATAAAGTGCTGGAGTGTGAAATTAATGAACAGCGATCTGTGCACAGGGTAGTGATTAAACCAACGTCCCGGGTTATAAAATTGAACGCGTACTTAAGGCTAAGTCTTAATCTATGGGACTCCGACGGCACTTAGGTTAAGTACGGCCTTCTTAGGTAGTCCGGAAAATTTCAAATTATTCTCGCTAGAAAGGGACCCTGGAGATAGATCTCCGGGTGTCCCCTCGAGCTACTGGTTTGACAGAAGACTTCCTGTTAACTCTTCAAAGTTTATGGTAGGATCTAGGCTCCCGTGTAACAGACTGCTATCAGAGGTAGCGCCTCCATTTAGGATATAAATAGAATTGAGGGAAAGGCGAGTCAGCCTTATTACCTGTGAGCAGGCTTAGGGGTTGACTCTCCCTCGGGGGACCTTCATGCCACTAGATACGTGGGCCAGAATAGGGGCCAGGCCGAACACCCTGGTTAACCCGCCGGCAGCCCACTAAGCTAAGCGGTTCCCTTAGGTCGTCGCGTAGATCACCGGGGAGTCGTGGAAGCCGGGGTTGTCCGGGCACCACGTTAGGAAAAATGGTGGTGCAGCTGGGATCCCTTAGGGCCAGAACTGGTCCTAGTACAAAGTATTGGACAAAACTTTAAACCAAATTTTATTTTACAATTTTCATATAGAAAAATGTGTTAAATTTAACGTCCATAATTTGCACCGAAATGTATCTCAAGGCATAGCGTAAACCAGTGTGCATTAATAAGTTACAGTCAGTAATAAATCTAATGTTAAACTATATTATTGCATAAATTTCTAGATCCTCGTAAAAATTTCAGTTTTATAAAATTGACATTTGGAACAATTATTGAAACATTAATGACACGATAGGCTAATTTTTAACTAGATTATGTACGCTGTCAGTTGAAGAAGCCATCAGGGGATAGGACCGCAGTACCGGATGTTTAAATGATTTTATAAAATTTTCTGTATAAAATAAATTTGCGGTTATTAGTTTTTTTTATGAAATAAACTTGTTAATTCCAAACACATGGGCCAAATAAACTGTGAATTTTACAGTTTTATCTTGCTTCAATGCGCCAGAAATTTTCCAGTTCCAAAATCCACTAAAAAAGTGGTCAGCCGTACAGTATGTTATACGGTCATGGCATACATAGATCGAGATCTAAAGGCCAAGTTGGGTAGCAGGGTCCTCGGAAGGGGAGGTCGTCAAAGCGGGAGGTCGTGGAGGATCGAAGGCGTCGGGGGACGGCGATGCGACGCCCCCGGTACATTTCTGTGGCGCCGTCGAGGGAGGGGAGGTTACACCACCTGTAACGGGGTAGCCAAAGCCTCAGAGATCGGGGTATCGGAGCATCACGGGTAACACTCCCCTACACCCTCATGACCATGTATGAGTAATAGACAATCAAGCCAAATCCCATGACAGAAATCGGGTTTTATGCTGTCTTTATCTAGCCTTCGTAATTTGAAAGTATAGGTATTAACTCGAAGAGACGATACACAAAAAATACCAGTTCTGCGCTGTTCGATACGCGAACCTTCACCATTTATTAGTCTATTTTCTACACGACAAAGCTGTTACACATTAACCGTATCAGCTAGTTAAATTCGCGCCGCCTCTTAAATCATTTAATCCTAAATCCTTTACGCACCTCAGGCATATTTGAATACGAAATATGAAAAAAACATTTACCATGTCTGATAAACAGTCAGTTACGGGCGTTAATATTTCGGATAAAATTGATAGCTCAGCGTCTTGCTGCAGTTGTAACTTTAACAAGAGAACGATTAGATTTGTACAAGCAGCAACCGAGCAATTAGACGCCTCAAGAGTTTCATGTAGCTCTGCTATCACGCTGCTGAGGCCTTGAATCTGAAATTAGTTGGTTTAGTTGTAAATTATTACAGACAAAGTGTCAATGATATCAAAAATATGATTGGTAATCTACTCAGAGTAATTTTTATAAACAGCAGCCATTTCTCACTTGCTTCTTAGCGGATGATTCCTACAAGTTTTAGATTCAAAGGCACCGTTTCTTAAAAATATACTGTAGGTTAATCATATACAAGTTTACGAAGCGCATCGCTCTGCTTTCAAGTTTTGTCAGCCTATGGACAACAGTAGGGTGAAGGTACGGCAGATCAACACCGTTCCAAATATCGGTAATTATAATTAATATAATTGGGTTGTTAATATTGTAAAATTGATATTTACAGCATGCGAAGCATTAATTAAAATACGCGTTTTGCTAGTGCGCGATGGTTTTTCTGTTTTCAGGATCGCCCGAGTCACAAAGTAAATTGATTATGGTGAAAGCAACAAATGCTTTAATATACGGTTTTTTGCTAGTTACCTGTAGCAGCCTTATTTTTCACAGTTAGAGAGCTGTTTTAACACAGTGCGCTGTTTTAAAATTTCTCATTATCACAGAAACATAGCATATATACAGCACTTATTATAATTTTTTGGGGGGTGGGGGAGAGTGTGAGTAAACAGGCCCACTCCTTAGGCGAAACGTTTCGGAGATACATGTAAAAAATTGAGTCTACCATTCACTAAATATGAAAAAAAGCGTCTCCTAATACGCCCACAACCCGCAAGATCACTGGATAGGGTGTGTAAATTCTTGCTTGCTCTCAGGCGCCGCATAACCTCGCTACGCCACCGGCGGGGAGGAGGGCGGTAAAACATAAAGATTGTTATGCAGCTTTATAACACTTAAAATTAAATTTGCTGATACCGTAATTCCGGCTTGAAATTTTCACTGCTCCAGCTTGTCGAAACAAGAAGACAGCAGACAATTGATTGGTCAATATTTTTGTAACAACTGTCAGCATTTATATATTCTCATATGGTTGAAAAGGGCAAACATCCCTCCGATTCTCGTGCTTCCGTACGTTGCGATGCCGATTCCCTGGGAAGATGCTGGATCCTCTTAAGGCTACGAACCCCTCGTTGGGTCAACAAGAGTGTTCATATTATTATATCCATACAATGTTCAGATCCGGGGGAAGTCGAATTCAACCTTGGCTATTTTCTAACACATTTCTAACAAAAGTCGAAATCAGAACTTATAATGTACCGCCTCTTAAAAACAGAAAATGTGTAGTTTGCTTTGTATTTAGTTGCATTGAAGCTTTTGTTCATCTGTCGTATTCTTTTCATTGTTGTGGGTTTCCGTGGTCATTGTGCTGTCATAGCTGTGTAACTGCCATGTGTGTTGGAAGTTTAAAATACGTTTAACCTATTCAGAAGTTCAATAGACGTCTGGCAGATCTTCCATATCACTCTCATCGGTTGAGTCGAATTTAATACCTGCCTCGCTATAAAGATTTTGAAAATTTTTCTAGCTTTTTGGTTTCCAAAATTGAAAATTATCTCGGGATTTTTGGAAATGATTGTAGTGGGTCATTTTTCCTCTTTGGTGTACAAAAGACATTCAAAACCATGAAGTGACCTATATTTGTTATGTAACCGGTTGTTTTACGTATGTGTGAAAAAATTAGTACATATCTATGAAACGTTTATTTTCGGTGTGAATTGACGTGTAAATGTGTACATATGTGCGGTTTTGTGTATGTCACTGCCATGTGTATAACGTGTGTCAAGTTTTGGATGTGGCACATGTCTATGAAAAATTAAAATCCTGTTTTAGAAATTGGGAAATCTAGTTGTTTTTTTGAGGATTTTTAATACAGGGCTGTGACTTTTATACTTTGGTTAAAATTTGTTTAATATTGCTCTGTAGTTTGCATTTATTGCTTGTTGTGAGTGAGTGATTTTGCTTTGCGATGCGAGTTTTGAGTGGGATTTAAATTTTTATATGGTTTATGGGAGCTGAGAGCTAACTCAAAACATTTCAAAAAATGTTAAAATTAGATTTTTGTTTAAATTATTGATTCTGCCAAAGGGCTGGAAATTTCGCTGTTTAAGAGACTGGTCAGTGTCTTAAGGCCTCAACTGTCTCAAGATTGCTGCCAGTCGGTGAAGTGGCGCCGCTGCCACACTTTTGTTCTAATTTTGTATCAATTTAATTATAATTTTGTTAAAATATACTGTTATTGGTTGTCTATAAGACTCATCTAGGGTTAAAGCGCAGAATTGTAAACATCGCTCCAGAGTAACGTTTGTACCATTGGACCACGTGGGCTACACATCGGCGGCCTAGCCACCAGATTACCTGGTCACGGAGTGTTACCGGTACCGACCTGGCCTGAGTGAAAAGAAAGAAACACCCTTTTTTCAATGTTCTCATCGTAACAGCACAGCGGCTTTTGCCTTCTCCTTTGTCTGATTTGCTGTTCCTCAGAGACACGCTGGAATGTTAAGTGCACCTAAATTAATCTCTTGGACAACGATTGATCTAAATTTGCAATATCAATTCGACCAGGAGAGCGGAAGGTTGGTAAAATGGCGTTGGGCTGCTTTGTTGGGCACGATCATATGTATGTTGATATGTAGCTTTTAATATCTGGTTCATATCCAAGCATGCAAATACTTATACAGTGCTTGCAATCCGCATACAAGCAGCTTCACATAATGACACAGCTACTACTTCCGAGACATAGCCTAATGGCTTACATTTAACCTGCCTGCTCCAGTTCAAGAGTAGTCTATGGCCAAAGCCTCACCGAAAACGCAATTGTAAACCATCTGTAATAATGCGGTTTATCAAGCAGACATTGAACTGTTTTCCAACACCGCTTCTTTTAAGAACTCGCGAAATTAATATATACATTGGCTGCTTTGGAAATTGTCTCGCCACTAGATCACTACCGTGACCGTGTCACTAAGTCGTCCGATGACTGAGCCACTACAGTGACTGGATCGGAGGGTCCCGGGTCAGTACCATTGCCGAGTAATGGGGTCACAATATGTTAACCCGCTTCCATCTCTATTTGTTATGATATAACGATGTCTATGTTTTAAAATCGTATGCTGTTGTCTGGTCGCTAAATCAAAACGATTACAGAACGTGGGATGCAGATTAGGAATAGGCATGAAATGATTATTTCGATCAGCAAAGACAAATAATGTTAACCAAGTTATTTCTGTAGTCAATGGCATGTAATTATTATTTGACAAGTGCCATATGCTATTCGTATTGAGTTTGACGGACGCGACTTTTTATATAGCTCACTGATCTCATAGATATTATATAACATAATTTGAATCATATTACAGCATATTGCCAGTTATTATACCAATTTCGCAGTCTTGAAGAGCAGAGACTTTGAAGTTGTTACAGATAATCCCGCACTGAAGCTCGGTGTTCGCATTTGAAAATGACATGGCGATTACAGCCGAAGTAAAAAAATTAGACTAATTTTACTTAATAAACTTAGTCATACATACTCATAGGAAAGATGGAATTATCCGCCTTGAGGCTAGGCCCCACCCCCTCGGAACCTCACCAATACACACACCACCCCGGGAGTTAGCCCGATGCCCCCTCAGCCTCGGCAGTCCCACCATCTCGCCAAAAATTTCGGCAAAGTTGGGTAAAATCGGGTGAAAATGGGCAAAATCGAGCAAAACTGCCTAAAACGGAGTAATCTTGGCGAAAATCGGGTGTAAAGTGGCAAATTGCGAACAAAATTTTGACCAATACAAAGTTTCAAAAATATATCCACCAGACGACGTCCCCCTTCCTCCCCGACCGGCAGATCCTCTCTCCGCGGACAATCTTCCCCGAGCACACGCTATTTTCACTGGGACATCGGAGCTAGCCCATGTATGCTTAGCGCAATATATACATACGCTGTTTGTTACTAGTACACGGATAATATATAGCTGCGGCTAGTGGTACGTATATATACTGTATTCATATGGGCAAAATCCTGAAAATGTGAGATCCTGAACGGAGCACAATATCGAGTTAGGCAAATTGGATACTTACATGTTGTATAATTTTAATGTATAACAATTTAAAATAATATGAAACTGCTAATAAGGCGACTGAGAAATATGATATGTGTGTGCATTTATGCAGTTATATTGTGTGTGCATTTATATTTAAGCAGTGATAACACAGTGTGCTGAACTTTTATCCAATTATTGACATCGACATGATCGACGTACACGACCGTCGCACCGGCGCAGTGGGGAAGCGGAGCAGTTGGACGACCGCAGCACTTTATACTGACGGACGTGGTGAACTTGAACGATAGATATAGAAGTAAATAAATGTCATTAACCACCGATGTAGTTATGAAGGTCTAACGAAGCTTTCCGTTGTCGATGTTGCGTAAAACGGTGTAAAGCTACACTTGCCCTTAAGTATTTTGTGTTCGGCAAATCAGGCCGTGTGAATTTCTTTCACAATGTGCAGCTCTGCAGCTGATATTTCGTATCCCATATCTGGCTACAAAATGTTAGCTTTTGCGAATTTCGGCCACACTGTCAAGCTCTGCAACTGAGCGGTATACTTTGTAACGCATCAATATAGCAAATTGACCCTTAACTTGTGAAATTTTAAATGTATTTACATATTTTGATTGGTTATTGATGGATAGCCTACCCCAAATTCGATGCAATATGGTGTTCTTCAACTTCTATACCTTATGTAACACAGATAAAAAACATTTAGACTTTTGAAGACATAACAAAATTCGCCTTTTGGTAGACTGTAAAATTTAAGCTAGATTTCCTCTTGCATAGTCCTGTCTGAGTATATTATATATACTCTGGGCAAAACGTCACACAAACTCAAACTTTAACAAATTCATTGAATCAATTATTGTCACAAGCTACGCGAAAACCATTCGAATCTTTCAGAAGGAATGGTTTGCTTTTACGTCAGTCAATTATGATGGTTTTTGGTAATATATGGATATGACTAGGTAGTTGAAATTTTACGAAAGTTGTTCATTATGACTCGCAAACTTAAAAAGTACAGTTTAGGCCGAAAAGCGTTCAATATTCTGTTTGCGTAATGTATTTAACATCGATTGAATTTGAGGTCAAATGGTTTTACTAATTCACAAGCCGAATATCTTGGGGATTCTGGATGCTCAACCACTATTGCGCGATTTGTGGCTGTGTCAGTACTATGACTGATGTAAATAGACTCTTCAAAAAACTTGAAATGACACTATCGTTTCGCGAATGTCCTATTATTTTTACGCAATACCATGTGTTTTATTTAGACAGAACGTCAACCCTGGTGCAAATATCGATAATTATGTTAAATTCTAATCCTGCATTATACTGTTTCGATATATATAAATTCAATAAAATGTTTAGTGAGACAACAATCGAATCGCCAATTATAACACGAATAGCCTGTGATAGGCGTTTTTGTGCTTGGAAGCAACAATGAAACAACTAACTAACTAACTTGTCTATAAGTCATCTCCATAAGAGCGTCCATATGAGCGACAGGTGACGGTGTAGTATCCTTGAATTTTGTAAGTAATCTTCGTTGAATAACACGAAATTGTGTTGAACGTTGTGCCAATACTTCGTCTAGTTTTGCTTCTCGTTGTCGAAGCTGAAAATTTAAACAAATATTCGCTGTAGTTTTTTTATACTATTTTTTAACTATAATTAAAATTCATGTTGACTTTTAGGTAGCAAAAATAGGTTTACAGTCGAAAATAAATGAAATCTAACTAATAGTAAAGTGCGTTGCTGTTGTTCAAAGTCGCTCTGAGTTATATGTGATTGAACAGTATCAGTTTTATTGGACAGGATAGCTGTTTTCAGTAACGGCATATTCAATGCTATATTCCGGTGCTGAAGAGATCCTGCAAGAACTTTATAACATTGCCTTCTTTTTCAGAACCCGTTTGTGCTAAATTGCCATTCAATTATATTATATTGCTTCTAAATAAAGTTTACTGTATTTTAAAGTTGCATTGTCACAATATAGACAATTGAGAATCCTACTGTCCCTATCTACTATCTAGCGAAACCACAGCGATGGGAACGGGCACCGCCAAGTCGGCGGGGAAAGAAGACCTTGTTGAGCTTGACTCTACTTATAAATACATAGTAGACATAATATTCCTCTATCACTCCAAACGTCTGGTCCTTGTGTATTTTTCTTACAGCGCCATATTGCTATCGGATGTCAATTTTCAATGATCGGAATATAATTTAAATTGAAAATATCGCGATCTAAGTTTATTAAACCAATTAATCTACGCTTTCAAATTTATGTGATATAATGAAAAAATCATTTCGGACTTGCCTTAATATTTTAAGCAATGTGATAGAACTGTGTACTATGCAAGGCATGACACATTAAATATCAGACATAAATACTTATGGCATTTTATGTGGAGCAGGTGGTGTGGCAAGTCGGCCGAAGGCAACTTTCAAGTCTTTAAGAGCATACAGTTCAACTAGGCGGAAGTACTTCTGAAGTTAGTGGGTGTGATAGGCTCCATGACTAGAATAGGGACGGTGATAGAGTAAAGTGTTGAGGTAGGTGTCGCCCATCTAAACCAAACAATATGTCGTGCGCATTCGATAATGACGTGAAAATATAGATCGCGAACTATGCACATGGTTTGCATACAAATATTAACACATTTTAATCTTGACAGGATTGATTCCGATGTACATAGGATCATTACCATGTCATCACGTATTTGCATCCCGAAGACGCCTGTGATTAAAAATGAACATTATTCATCCTTTAAATATTTCATACAAGTCATACGTTTAGTATTGTTGTAGCTTATAAGTAATAGAACACTCTGGTTCCTTATTTAACTTTGGAACCAATCTATATGTATGTATGTTATATATTTTTATATTATGTTCACGGTAACACATAAATTACATATATATTTATGAGTTAACATACTTCAAAATGTCGATCGATAAACGAAAAATATTCTTGAAGCGGCAGTGTCCCTTGAAATCCTATTACTTCCGAGCTATGATGGCTTGCGGTCTCGTCGCTAAAGCGCGCAGAAAGCCGACAACAAAACTGGTCGAGAAAAACAAACAAGCTCTCGAAACTGTCAGACTGAATACGATATTTTTCTGAAACACCACGAGCAATTTATATAAAGAAAACAATTTGAATTGATGGAGTATTTTGTGGCGCTTAAAGATGCATAAGGTTGTATATATTTATGATAACTTATGCTACAGGCTTTGGGTCCATCGAGTCCAGTTTCATCTACTTCGTTTCGCTAATTTAAAACAATACATAGCGTTGATCGATTTATCGAAATTAACTAAAACGATTGTAACAAAAACAACACTTATAACAATAATTTATATAAATTATTGTGATATAAAGGATTACACTGTTCTCTTATGAAATGCTGTCATCTGATCTGGCTCTGACTTTTATTCTTAACTCGCTGATTTTCTCTTGAATATTGTCGTAGAATATACGCAAGGATTTGTCAAAAGGGACTAGGAGTAGCATTTGAGGCTCTGCCCAACTTAGATCACACCAACTTCTGCTACTATTGCTCCATAAGCCATCATAGTGCTACGTCTGCTGCGCTACTTCTAGTGTGTCATAGCCCAAAAAGGCCTTTAAAAATTCGATCGTCTAGATATAAAATAACATTGGAGCGAGCACCTAAACAACAGTGCCTGAGTGATACTCGCTGAGCACGTTCCCATTGCACCTCCCAACAATCACGTGCCGAAACCTTGGTAGTGTACGAGATCTTTTGCCGAAAACAAATTTTTGCCATAACATACAAGTTCGACTATCTTTCAATGCTAACGTTGGCATTGTATAATCGTATCTAGCACTTTGCAGGGTGCTTCGCTAATAAAGCCTATGTTAGACTTGGGCAACAGTAGACTACAAAACTCTTCACGCCTAGCATTCGGAACTGTTGCATAGTAGAACTTTTGTACCAGACGGATGTCTAATTGCTCTTCTACAACTTTTTTGGCGGGCCTTCAGACATATTCCATGAAGTATTGTGTGAATTAGAAAGCTTCTGAAGCAATAAAAAGGCTTGTGCAGGTCGGTAGTAGCTATTGGAAAGTCCGATTTTTGTGAATTTATATATTTTAGGTGATTTTATATGAGAGGAATATGTGGCAAAAAATTTTAATGAGGTTCCTGCTCTCAGAACTTGTCATCAACTATTTTAGCAAATTTCGAATCAAATTTATACAGCTGGTAAAATGAAACTTTTAATAGCATAAATAGTTCAATTGCTGCTAACACCTTATAACGAATATATATCGTACATGCTCAGAGGAGGATAGGGAATTATCTCATCTGATGCTCGGACCCTGCGCTTCGGGGCGACGCCGAACGCCCCCCACCAAAACGTATTCCGATTTCTTTCCTGAGGCTTCGCATCATGCGAGCCGAAAGATTGCGGAAAACTTTGTAAAAAATGGGCAGCGATTGTGTACAGTACGCGAATATTGGAAAAGACTGGAGGAAATGAAAAAAAATCAGCGATGAATTGGCAAAATCGGAGGAAAATAGGCAAAAATCCACGAAAAATTGGCAAAAATTAATGATTTTATGTTCCACGAAGCATCTCCTATCCCTCTGTTGGACATAGGGTCTCGAGCGTGTACGATTTATGTATAACCGAAATTGCATAATGTAAGATTATTTTCATTTACTTGAGCTATTAGCAGCAAGCAGAGTTACGACCGACGTATTCTGTCCACGAATAATGAAGCCCATTGCTGCAGCACCATCGTTGTCGTCAGTACAAAACTCTAAACGCAGCAATGATTATATATTTATTTCACAGGTACCCAAAAACCATCGGCTTTGAGGTTTTCGACGAGGAGGGTGACTACGCCAAAGAGGTAGAGTTTTGAAAAAGTTTGAATTATTAGCAGAAATTGCAGTACTTGGAGCAGTGGGAATGGTGTAATCTCAGAGGCTGCGGGAGTGAATATGGATAGGGGAGGAGGAGGGTTATTTCTACCGCGGTCTATAGGCACATATTAATCACTTACTATGTAGCGTAACATAGTATTAAGTAGTGTTGAGCCCCTTCCGGCTGTGATATTTGTGGCCGGCTGCCGGATGGCTGTTGAGCCGGTAAAACGACCGGCCTGCAAACTAGCCGAAAGAAAACCGGTTGACAGGAAAAGCTGCCGGTCGAAAAAACCACCGCCCAGCACCTTTCCAGCTAATATCCAACAGTAGGGAAGGCGGACCTCTGAAAGATTAATTTAGCTAAATTTTTTATGTGTTATTATTTCAAAATCTAAATTTTTCAGCGCTCATTATGCAAAAGATTTCGTTCATCCACTACAGTGTTAAAAATTGTGGTAGATAACGTAATCTGCAAAATAAATGTGTTTACCGACCCCAGATGTATTGATGGATGATTTACCCTGGTGCGGGTTCGAACACTCTACTTTGCTATCGATACTCCAAAGCTCTACCGACTGAGCCAATGGGCCTTACTTCATGCATATGTGCTATTATATGTCAAACCAAGCATAACTAAGTAAAAGACAATATTTACAAATTAATGGAGGGGGTGATGATTGTAGCGCCCCTCTGTCATTGCGCGCCAA
This sequence comes from Trileptium ribeirensis, assembly GCA_030248225.1. Taxonomy (NCBI): domain Eukaryota; kingdom Metazoa; phylum Nematoda; class Enoplea; order Enoplida; family Thoracostomopsidae; genus Trileptium; species Trileptium ribeirensis. The sequence goes on from JASANE010018074.1 coordinate 14,913, forward strand.
CATTCATTAATGCTGGATGCAAACTATTATCCAGTAGATTAAGTGTTTTTAGCTTAAGGATCTTGGCCATTCAAATTCATTTTAGGCTATCACTCTTCCCAAATTTTTATCGGGGTTTTAATTGCTCTTGCTCCCGAATTTTCGACAATTCAAACTAAGCGAAGTTCAGTATATTTTAACATTGGCTATAATATGTAAAATTCAGAACATAGAGTTTGATATTTCATTTTGGGCTTTATATTAGAACTTTACATTAATTTCTAACACGGATGTATGTTTTTATTATTTTTACGACCTGAAAAAATCAGTTTTGTCATGAGCTAAAAATTGCAAGAAACCAGGGTAAAACCTACCCGATTGCCTTTTCAATACTCATGCCCGTCTTACTGTATTGCGCTCGCACACTTGCAAAGTTTTCAACGTCTTACTGTCTATATATGAATTGCTTCTAAAATCGCGTGCTACACTCGAATGAGTTTTTATTTGAAAACGATTAAGAGAATTTCTAAGAATCTTTAGTCTATCGCATAGCTGAATCATCTTCGGTATGTCGAGATAAGCAGATATCGATCTACGCTACCTTATTTGCATTTTTGTTGCATAAATATGGTACGACTCGAGACGTTTCCAGTTGGTAGACCGAATCCAGTTGTTGTGTTCAAAAATATCTCGTCATATTTCCCGATTTATATCCACTGTACTTTTTATACTTACATATGTATATAATGCTGGCAAATACAAGCGCCCAAATATGACCACATTCCTAAAGTCAAGTCCGTTTCATCTGTTACTAAAATATATGCGCATACACCAATACACTACAGATTATTTCCAAAAGTATAAACTTATGACTCAATGATAATCAAACACTTAATCTATCATATATATACCATTCGAACCGCATTGATGGCATAAGTAAGATCAGCGTAATCAGTTCACCTGTTAACGACACAGGCTTAGACTAACGCTTAGGTTGAGCTTTAGTAGTGTTGGGCACCGGCCGGTTTTTTCGTTAGCCAGGCGGCTGTACAAATTTTGCTACGAGCCAGCCACCGGCTACCCTGCTCGGAAATCGAACCCGAAAAGCTCCCGACTGGAATTCCGACCGGCCAACCGCTCTCCGGCTTTTCCGGTCTGTGTCCAACACATGTATTAAGAACACTGATTTTCTAAAAACCAATTGTCTGGTTACATTTTACCAAGGCTTTAGAAAAATGGCACAGCAGTTCGCTGTCTTCAATTTTCGTATCACTTCCGGGTACTCATACAAATTAAGATATCATCTTGGTGGTTAGTTGTTTTGGTTCTGAACAGCTAAACTGATGGAAATGTAGAAAAAACGACATTAACCAAACATCTACACTAACGCTTGACCGCTTTATGGGCGACTTGAACACTTGCAATTTAGCAATGCTTCACCAATATAGCACTAAACCGCATTGTGATATTTTAGGTATATAACAGTAATAGTACTTTAATGACTAAAAGCCTCTCCCAAACACCGTCGGAAGTTGGGCCTTGTATCATTTTAATTTATGGAGATCACATAGCCAGTGCAAATAGCTGATTATATATTTTTCAATTATGACAGCCTATCTGAGCCTTTTTATGTCAAATCAGGCGTACAGAAGGATCAATTTTGTCACGCTGCTACTTAACTACGCTGCATGCTGGGTAACGCAACAGCATTGCATCAGAAAGGAGATAGCGCAATACGTGACTGGGTCACTGACGCAGCATACATCGTCGACATCGACATCCCATCTCCATCGCTATAGCAACTGCGGTTAATTCCCGACAGATTAAACAACGCTGCTAAACCCATCGACTGACAACAAGTAACGGCAAGACAAAGCTGCTGACATGTATCAATAAGCAAAGCAACATCTGGTGCAACAACATGGCTATCGAACGCTCGGAAAGCTTTTGCTGCCTGAACAGCGTTTCTACTGGCGCAGGCTCTTGCGAAATGAAGACAGCTTACGGCATCAATGGGGTAAAGAGCGCATTTAGAGCAATACGACAGCTATAGCGATCGGACGAAGTATCAACAGCAATAAAAATGCAATGCTGCTGCAATGTCTACAATGCTGCAATTCAACCGGTACTTTATGACAAGATCAGCACGTGAGCTGTAAAGTGCAGTAACCACCATCAGCAAAACACTTTCGAAAGCTTTTGATCCTTGGATGGACAAGCAATGCTGAGCTTCGAAGAAAGACTGGTCATGATGTCTTGCTACAGAAGATGCTCAAGCAAAATCATCTTCATATGTTTGGCCACGGCTTAAGCATAAAGGAATAGAGAATTCTAAATATTTGTCGCAGGTGCTACCACGACAACGGAATCGTCGTCGAGGTGGAGCATTATAAACATGACCACAGGAAGTTGCGTTAAGTAAGGCAATCCATGTTTCTTATCAACGATAGTGCTGAAACTCAGTAGTAGAGAACGCATATCAATTACATTCAGAGATTCGTAGCGACGTCTTGTAGAGTCTACGTCAAGTAACAATTTGTAATCTTCATAACTCAACAATAAAAGGCCGAAGCGATTTTGTCAATGGCTCAATATGTTGGAGTAAGTGCTATTGTTCCTCGTATATCATTACGGACTAATATTTTACTTAAATACTCAAGTTACTAACCGTACTACGTCAAAGCGAAGTTTACTGAAGGTTAAATTTATCTAAAAACTTTGTAACTGATCGTAATTTAATTTTGTAGCCTTGCATTCCTGTAGTAATATAAAAATGCTTTACAAAGTCAAAGAATTAAGGTTAGGTTTATGTGACTCCGAGGCTGAACGCAGAATCCAGTCGCATTGGTGCAGAAACTAAGTTCTTGCCATTCAAGTAGTAGTTATTTCGAGCTACATAATGGTGTTGAATATTCCAACTGAGGCTGAAATATCAGAACATGTTACATAGCTTCGATTGTTTATGATTATTACATCGTGCAGGGTAGGTGGATGCGCCCTGGTCCAAGGTAGGTTGGTCCGAGGAGTTATCTAGTAGCTTGCAAGACGAGATGAAATGAACTTAGCGTGGTTACTCTGCTCTTATTCGTTCTCTCGTCGTTCCAAATTCAGCTGTCAGAGTCTTTTTAAAGTCGCACGGTAGCAGTTATGCACTGGTAATAATTTGGTGGCAACGCTATGGTCATTTTAATCAATTTCAATACCTTAGAACTCTATATTTCTTCCTCCAATGGCCAAAAATATAAAAGCTTTTAAAATTTATAAATGACACATTTAAAGAAAAATTAGGATTTTTCTTTTTCTTTAAGAAATTTTACAAAGAGTGATTTTTATGCTGTAGCCCCCTCAAGATATACCATATTTAATGTTGTTATCGTATTTCCTAATGCATCCTAATGCATCCTAATGACCTACATTGCATCTATTTTGAAAAAAAAGCGAAATTTCACCAATTCTTGGTGATAAAATTTACCGAATTTTGCTCCTCCACTGTTCTGCGGGTTTCATAATAGAGCCAATGAAAAGTTACAACACAACAATTTGGATCAACGTATTTAACGGGTTGAATAACCTTATAATCTTATAGGTCATTGCCAACAAACAGACTTGTTTTGAAAAAACCGCGAAATTTGCACTTTTGGGGGTACTTTTTAGACTTTGGCACATAGCTCCAAAACGCTGCTCGGATACAAAATGCATAATGGCAAATCAATGAGAGGTTTGTGTGCCCCATTTTTCGATCTGATGCCTCTGGCAACAGCTATAACCTAAAATGTTGGGTACAAAACATATAACCCAAATCGCCAAAATCAAAAAGTCTTTAACTCGTGTCGGTTTTGTGAAAATTAGGTAGGATACCATGGGAGCAGCGCAAATACGAAGCCATGTGTACAGCTGTATTTCATTACGTGTGGCTTAAAAATTTTTGAAAATCTATTAGTTTGGTGAAGAATTATTCGACAAACAGGCGGCGAAAAAAGAATGTATTTTTGCTGTTAGACGCTATTTGAGTACATTGCGCTCGCTAGATTGATTCGTTTCAATAAATTTCTCAATCTTGTATACTTCGAACTTTGGCTGTGTTTCATTTTGATCCACAAACCTAATCTACGTCGAATTAAACTCACAGGTTTGGTCATTTACCAGGATTTACGCGTGCATCCATGTAGCCTCGGCAGTACATTATGTTGTAACAAGCAGAAACAAAGCATAATCTGAGTACCATAATGATTAAAATAAACTCAAATATGTTTATACAGCAGCGAACATGTCTAACAATGTGCCGATAATACACTGGACCATGAAACAATAGAAAATTAAAGGCAATATAACAGAATTGTCTTTATACTGTCAAATATATGTATTACAGTAGTTTTGTGGTATACAATTTACTATTTCAAATGTTTAAACCAGAAGTTTTGAAACGTAGCAGATACATTTAGCATTAACGCCTTGAATAAAGTAACATCGATCATCGGTTAAACCTACCCGGGAAAAGTTCGATTAAATCCACCATTTGTTGGCTTGTTTCGAACGTAAATCTGTACTGATTTTGTTTTTGAGGAGCAAACGGCCTTGCGACAAGTAGTAGCGGAAGATCAACCAGAAAGTACTTTACACAGGTTTCGGCTTAAAATGTTGACGTTTTAAAGTTGCAGTATATATTACTGTTGAAAGTATGCAGTTCTCGGTCGTATATTGAATTAAACCAGAAGATTAAAATACATGATGTGTTTAAAATTGAGCCGGATATCAGATATACGTTTAGAAAGGTATGGTAAAATATTATGCCCTACATAAGATTAATAAACACTCTATTATTGACTAATTAGCTGATTAATAGAATACTGTTGTACGACATATAGTAAAACTCAGACAGAGCGAAAGACCATTTACTAAAATTACGGTGATGACAGTACTAACAAAGCACGTAGCCCAGAGTCAACAGTACATTTCTGCTGCGATCACTTAGAGAAATCTGTAATCTGCGCTGCTGCCCTTTTTTCGGCCCATGTAATCTTTCAGGTTCGTGGTAGCTTTATATAGTTAGAGAATTAGATAGATACGGGAGTTTGGTAGGCAGCTGCCACGACTAAGTCTTAGGATTATTCTATAACTTATATAACACGTAAAGCATAAGCTGAGTTTTAGGCTTTATATAACGTAAGCAGATAGCTACATGTATTTCACTTTAGGTCCCTCATTGTTTTAGTAGATTACAGAAAAATACAAAAATTGCTAATGCTTAGAGTAAAATATTTTTATAAAATATATAACAGAAAAGTTTATTTATCGAGATCTTACTGAAATTTAGCATTGTTAAAATTTTACAGCTATAACACGAAGCGAAACAGAGAGAATTCTGCCCACGAGAGAATGCTAAGATCTGATTATATTCACGACTATCACACTTTATTGAACTTAGATACAGTTGTTAGGTGTGTTTAGAGAGCATGATACTAGCGGTGGTTACTTTTTGCAGTGCAACATAGCCGAAAAGACTTATAATTCTTCCGTGACTGTGGTTTATACGCGATTCTTGGTGTTGCTGATGCTAAAATACCTCAGCCTCAACAATTTAAGGCTACAATCTCTAAAGTTGACAGATATTTGGTAATATTAACAAAATTTACATCACTAAAGCTATGTAATTCAGGCTAAAATCACAATGCAAGATTACAAAGGTGGAATCTGGATATGTCAAATATATTAGGTAATTTTGAATTTGATGCCTAAAATATAAGTTAACTTTGTTTCATTTTAAAGCATGATGCCAGAAACTGAGCCAATTTCCATAGATTAACAGTGTTGGGTAAAATATTAATTTTAGTTGAAACATATTATAGATTCTTTAGGTCTGGTCAAGTTCGTCATCTTTACAATTGGCTATTAAATTATGGTGGAATTATTAATAGCTAGTTGATTCATAAAGTTATATTTGATTTATTCAGTTTCTACTTTACTAGTAGATAGGCCCTCTTGTATCATTACTAATTGCCATTTAAAACTAAGTCAAAGTCTGTTGCGAAACAGTCACATACAAGCTAAAATTTTATGTGTTTCAAGTAAAAGTCAGAAGACTGCGGCAACTTAAGATGAATCACCTTCTAAAAGCAAATATTCATATTTCGAGTAATTAAAAGTTACACTATTGAATTACCAAAATTATTATCGACATGCGGATTCAGAAATTCAATGTTTTAAGAAACTAATACTTGCTATCTGAGTCAAACTGAAGTATCTTAAACCTCATAATACATACAATAATCAGTGCCGTCACAAACTAACCTGAAGGTAGATTATAAGCAATCTGTACAGTCATTGTTAGATGCATTGGAACATATGTGTGCTTCAAATATATACACGCATTAAAGGTAGCTTTCTGGTCTAAAACGATGTAAAACAATCTCGGCTGTAGAAAGATAACCTCAACTGGAATTTTAAGTCAGGATGAGTAAGTATTTTTTTTTCTGTAAAGAATGTTTCACAGCTGTATATTATGTTTTCGATAAACATTTTTTGGAACATAACAAACACTAAATATATAATAAAAGCATTAGGAGCATTTATGAATCGCCCCTCTACAAAAATAGACCTTTTAAGCACGCTCAGATGTACTGCCTTTAACATGCTGAAATTATGATACCTACCGCATCCACTGTCGCTTCGATGATCCTGCTGTTCCGACAATAAACTGTTTTCTTTTTAGCATGCGGTGCATTTAGTTTGAGCAATGAAAATTTTTTAAATTTTGGGCAGCTAATAAAATGATACCACAATTCGGAAAATAATATAACTTAACGAATTACTTAGACACGAAAAATAATTAACCATAAACCAATTTATACCAAGTTTAAATTTATTGAAACACACAGATATATTTCTAAATATCAGCGTAATATGTTTATATATCATATTATAATATACTACCAAACATAATTTAAAGTATATTCAAAAACTGGATTTAAATGCTTAATTATTGACGAGATTTCCAGCCGCCAATGACGCAGTAGAATTTACCTCAGTCTCGCATCGTAAGCCCATCGACATTTCTGAAATGCGATTGGACGATAATGTCCAATGGACTAAAAATTGAACACGTATAATAAGTAATACTTAAAAATGCTAAAATTTGGAAGGAGCGGTGCCACTGAGACTATAAACTAATAAATACTGTTCAATTACATGACATATTATGCCGACTTTGACAAGTGTCGAAAACAATGCCACAACCTGGTGGCTGTGACAAAAAATGCACTAAATTGCTTGAAAATAGCTTCAAAACTAGAGAAAATTCTAGGAGTCACAGGACATCACTTTGAGCACATTTGCAGGATTGTGAATTGTGCAAATATGAACACATGTCAGTGTGAATTTAGTGTTTGAATAAAGCAAGAAAGATTTGGGAGTTTGCAAACTAGCTAGCAAAATGAAAGTATTATAGAGAAGCGCACAAATTAATTTGTAATTCGCACAGAAACACGTGCATGTCAGTTGTTCCAACTTCTACAAGTCAGTATTCGCACCTGTTAACCTTGTCAAAAGTGAACTTTTCACCCAAGACTTTTCATCGATCGAAACCAGCTTGATATTGTCAGCATAAATTCAAAATTTTAACGTTTGAACATATGCATCTAAATTAGCCCATATTTTGTCATGAATAATCGTGTTATACTAATTCGAAAACATCTAACTTCTTTATTTTTTGCGTTGTACGACATTGAGGTATCTGAATATCAGCCCTGTAATATATATAAGCTGAGTCAAGCACAACCTTCAGTTTTGAAAGTTAGGTGCCAAAAGCACATTCTGAAAGACCAAATATCAGAATACTTGAGCCAAATAATCAAATGTGGCAAATATATGCGAGTAATATAAATGCTATAGGTATGGATTTTGATAAAAATTACTTTCTTTAAAAATACATTTGATTTGATCAAGTTACTTGGGGATAAACCAGGAACCGAAAGCAAGGGTGACGGCAAGAGGAGTGTGGTGAGCCTGTGCCATCTTCAATGCTTGGATATGGGTAGTAAGAACTATTAAGTTAAGCTACGAACATTTGTCATACGGTCATTGCTAGGTCTCTCACCGTTTACAGGCCCTACCAAAAGTTGTCCCTATGGCTACGCCTATGACTGAAAGACGAATCTCAAAAGGTCAAGCACAAATATTTGCATAGATGAACTGTCACTTACCAAGACGTTTGAAAAAGAACTGTGGTTGTTGTGTTGCCAGAGGTTTTCGGACACTAATTACAACATGAATGTTCTCCAGCATTGTCGATGGATCCAAAAACATCTGAAAAGCTTTATTAGACAATTTTAAATCGTAATATATGCATGCTGCATGTTCCATGTTGGCAACAAGCATTTCCGAAAAAAAGTTTGTTGAGACAGCCTTTTGTGTATAGATGCAAAACCAATAAAGCGGGCTATTTTTTTCAAAGATCAAACCACAAAGTGAAAAACTCAACCATCTTCATCATCGGCGTTTGAAATTGCTTTGTTGACAAGGTCATTTGGCTGCCACTACGTTGTTGATTTGCCGTTTAAAGGCTTTTCGGTCTTGAGCTTCATCAAGCCATTGTGATCGCCATTTTCTGTAGTTTCCTCGGAATCCAGTTTTCAGTAGATCCAGCTCTCTCTTAGCATAACACGCCGCCAAGTGAGTCTGGTACCAACTTCAAGTCGTTACCAGCAGTTGGGAAGGCGGAATGTTATTGCATATAGAGCAGAGCGAGGCATTCTTGCAGCATGACCAAATCAGATAAGCTTTCTTATCCGTACGTATTGTTCGATTGTAGTGTCAACGACAGCTCGTTTCTGGACTTCTGCATTCGATACAAAATCCAAGTACAACACGTTGAAAATTTGCAATCAGCATCGGTGCTCAAATACTTGCAACATCCTTAACTCTTTTGCCTTTAGTGCCCACGTTTCATACCAATACACCAAAATTGATGAGATGCTCGCGTTTTACATTTCATCTTGGTTGAAAGTCACACATTGTTATCCTTCTAGAAAGCATACAGATTGAGGAGTACTACCTGGGCTTTTTGAACACGGGCCTTGACTTCGAGCTCTTCAGCTCCATTGGGGTGATAATACTTCCCAGATACTTTAACTCTGAGACAGACTTCAAGGTGTCGCCATATATGGTAAAACGCACCATTGGAACACAGCAACACATGACTTGCGTTCGGACTGTGTTAACATTCAAGCCCATGCGAGCGATTACAAATCACAGACGATCAAACATGAGTTGGAGTTCTGCTGTTGATTGTGACGGGAGAGCTATATCGTCGGCGAAGGCGAAATTCAAAATGCTCACATAACTATCCATGAGCCCTAGACTACGTGACGCTTTCCTGCAAACCGAATCGATAGCACTCGGTAACAGTAGGTGTGATAGTACGGCTCCTTGTCTGACACCGGTACTTATCTCAAATTCATCGGAGGAGCTGCTGTAGGTACTGACGCTACTTGTGGTTTTTTAGATCGCGTGAATGAGTAACCCTTTGGGGACTGAGATATCCGTAGAGAATATTTGACAGCGAAACTGAATGGTTTAATATTGTGCGCAAAATAGCCTGTAAATTATGGCTTTATGCTATGTATACATGGACAGGCATATATGCCAAATAAGCTTAAACACATACCACCCCATACATATCTAGGATATCCATTTTCTAAAAAATGGCCACTGCCATAAACCAGGGCACACCCAGGTTCAGAAACAGGTTAGGCTGGATGTTGCCAGAAGACATGAGCACCATAGCAATCTTGACTACGTGGAGAAGCCTTTAAATCAACGTTCTATGGTTTATAAAGGAGAGCATCACTTCGAAATGCGATTATTATGTGTCTACTTGATGTTACGCGATATTTGCCTTATAATGTAATCGTATTTTTCGGGGTTTGGAGTAGGATTTAAAATATACGGTCAGTGCTTTGCACCGGGTGGAGCTAAACAGATTTCGCAAAAGTATTGAACCAAAGGCAGTTCAAAATTTTGCCCGGGATGCCCGTATTTTATCAGATATAGGTGAAGCCCCAACAAGGAGAATCGAAAATATAGGCATATAAATATATATTAGTGCATATACCTCTCAATTGCTGCAACGAAAAGATTGCTTTAGCATTATGTAACAGCTGCATTCATAATATATACAGTAGGAGAAACTTGATTTTTATGTAACATTTACAGATTTCACCAAGTTTAAGGCATGTGCTGCATCATGCATATTTATACGTCCGCAAAATACTAAAGCTGATGTGTGATTTTACTGCGCACAAATCTTGATATTCATTGCTCAGCAGTTTGGCTACCGTCTCATTTCTGAATTATGTTTTATATTTTATCAATACCTAGAAGGAAGGGATTGATGGCCAAAAAACGGAAATAAAATCGCTCAAAACACTTTTAACTTTGGCACTATGTCAGTTGCTGATACATATTAGTCAGTATCGACAACGCTGCACTAAAAAGTCGTTGTGCACAGCAGAACATAAAATGTATATATAATCATGGCCAGGAGAAAAATTTAGCGTACCAATGAAAGTAATCAGGTTAGTCACTAATTTTTGACATGCGTCAGGTAATAAAATTGTAATTTATTTATTATTCTTCTTCGCAATTTAGTACAACATTTTTATGTGATCTAAGAAAAAATGTTGTTACTCCTATATTTGAAATTTCATACAATGTGTAAGCTATACACAGAAACAACTGTTTAATTTATATAGGCTAAGAAATAAACCTTACATAAATCTTATATTTTTAGATTATTTAGTTTGCAGGTCAAACTTTTAGAAAATGTTTAACAAAACGGTCACACATACAGCGTGGTATCTTTAACTTACAAATTTTGTTTGATTTTGAAGTTTACACAACCCTTCCCATATATATATTAATATATAACAAGATTATTGAAACGGAGCATTGGTGTATGCGGTGATTCCACTGAGAGGGGTATGAGAAAAAATCCCGAAAGTTTGTTTTAGGTCTTTCGGTGTAACTCATAACTTTAGTTCGGATGAAGAGATGTCGATAAATTTTTTGTTCGATAGGGAAAATAATGACGACGAGCCCTTTAATAGAGCTGTGACCACATCCTTTGTGTTAGGTCGTCAACATCCACTACCTTACTTAATATAACTTTTTTGCGGTACCACTCCCTGAACCGCTATGGGCCCGAACTTGGTTCGTCAAGCCTTTGCCATAAGTATCGACTTTTTCAAATTTCGGAATGCTATTACGTGTTTTTAACTTACAACGAATGTCATTTATTTTATGAATTACGTTGAATGCGACGGTTCGTTATCTACAGTCCAATGTCATCATATCTTGCGTTTTCACGGGCTTCAGCAACATAGCCTCAGAAGTTAATTCATTATGTATTGATTTTAGTGCGTTTAGGATTGTCTCTATAGTTTTTTCGGTACTCAGAATGCCACGGTATTGCTGTCTATTGACCATCTTGCCTTCGTTATTCTTTTTAGTCGGTCTTCGCGGCTCTATGGTCGACCATGCTAATATGCTGAATGCAGTCTTACTTGCTGGCAGGCTTTCGTATTGGTCTATATAGGTTCAAGTATACAGAATGATAATAACGGTCTTATCCGGTTACACCCGCATCGCCCACGCTGGCTCCGTTTCACACTTGCTTGTTAGATATATACTAGTATTTGGCACGTACTTTTTTGGTTACTGATGGTACAGGTACAGAATCGGTTACAGCGCTGTCGTAAGCGAACTAAATGTAAAAATAACATTATTTGTAAATATATTATTTAAGTATACTACAAAGTACATGACTATATTATCGGACAATGCGTGATATCCAGCGTTAATTTATGACTGAATAGATAATGACAGTTTCTCACAATAATTGAAAATGATGCCATCACTATAGCAACCTACGCCCGAAATGATATTTTCATTTGTACGGACTGTAATTTGTAATACGATATCGGTAACAAATGTTACGGAGCTTCTAAAAACTGTGGCGTGGGATATCGGAAACCGTTGCCACAAATTTAGTTTTGAAACGATTTCCTGATGTTGCACTCATGTTAAATATTACTAAATTTTCGTGACAGTGCATGAACCCTACTAATAAAGTCAATATGAAGGAAAAGCAATTTTTACCTCTAACATCTTGTGTCCATGATAAATTTGTTATATTAATTTGTTAAACTGTTGCTAAATTGATATCAAAACTATGTTATAATAGATATGGCAGCAACAGCCGAAAGCTAAACAATAATACATATGAAGCAGCTATGGAATATAATGTTGCAGTTGGTAAATAATTATAACGCCAATAGACATAGTATACTTAATCATCTACAACTAATTCTCGATTAATTTTCAAACACTGCTCTACGTTGAATTTACAGTTAATAAATAAAGGAATCGCATAGCATGTCTCCCGTAACCCTTAAAACCCAATATTTGACATACAGACACATCATCTAAATCGTTTGAATCAGTGCAGCCAAATAAGAAATCATCTTGTTTCCCAGCAATCTTGGCTTCGATTTTACCTAAATTTTATGAAAGTAATTTCAAATTCTGAGATTAAATAACAGGTTTTATTGAACTGTGCAATAGACGCATTCTTTTGTGCGGAAATCAAGAGGTTTCATTTTGGCAGTTGAAACAGTTGGAATAGTATCATATATCTTTAGATATCAAACGTAATGTTAACAAAACTTTTGGAAATACTGTAAATATTTATAAGCATTAAAACTTCCGAGAATTATTCTATTGAAAAGGACAGTTGATTTTGAAGTCTAATGCGGCATTTATGTTATAAAAGACCCCTATGTGGAAGCTTTGTCCCCTAAGTGTCTCTGCTCCCATCCATTATATGGTTTCTTCGACACCATAGTGTTTACGGGGCTATTTTAAGATAGTATACATAAGTACTGTACTGTCCATAATGACATGGTGTAGACTAGACCACCATGCTGTTATTTACGCACTTGATGTAATGTGTTTATGTATGGTGTCCTTGACACCGTCTGTGTAAACAATAGGCAGGTCTTCACACTATAGTTAAGTTGACGACGTCTCATACGCCATCTATTTTATTATACAGTGTAGGCATGTGCTGTGTACCACTGGATTGTATGGTGTAGATTATTGGGGGACAAAACTTCCATATGCGGAGTTCTTTATAACGTAAACACAGCATAATCTTAATTCAGGCATTGATTACTTTAGTTGCAGAGCGTTTGGTACGTTGTGGTTTTAGGCATTGTAGTTTATAAATTTATACATTTTGGTTCTAAGCGCATTGGCAATTTAATAATCACGTAGCAGTTAAGCGAAACGATTAACATCTCTAAGTTATTACAAATAAATTTATTTGCAACAAACTATATACATCGAAATTAAATTAACGGCCAAAGTTAGATGTTTGATTTTTGGAAAGAGTGTAAAATGTACTAGAAAGAGGAATTTTGTTATTTCGCCGTGAAAGCTAAACTCGAAATCAGACTATAATGAAACGAAATGTTGAAAATTTTTGCATCTTAACTACATGGATTTAGATCGGTTTCAGTCAATCAATACAACACAATCAATCCAATCAGTCAATCAATTCAATGAATCACCCTATCTATCTAAGCAATCAAACCGATCAACAAATCAGTCACTCAATCAAAAAATCGATTCAATCAACCAATCAATCCGTCAATCAGTCAGTCAATGAATCCCATCAGTGAATCCGTCAATCAGTCAGTCAATCGATTCCATTAATCAGTGGAAGCAATCAATCAACCAACCCGATCAATTAATCAATTCAGTCCAACCAATCAATCGATCGATCAATCAATCAGTCTAATCAATCAATTAATGCAATTAATAAATCAATCAATCATACTATCAATCAATAAATCACCCACTCAATCGATGAATCATTTAATCAACAAATCAATCCCATGAATCATTCAATCTATCTAATTAATTACTCGATCCAGTCAATCAATCCGATCAATAAACCATTCACTCAATCAAACAATCCAATCAATCCATTCAATCAATCAATAAAATCAATGTAATCAAACAATCTATCAAGCAATCAATAACCCACTCAATTAATCACTCAATAAATTAATTAAATAATCTATCAAGCATATTGTATGCTGCTATTGTTAATTTGCACTGCATGATTGGGTCAACGATTGTTTTCAATAGGTCCATGAAACCCAAAATATGCGAAAATGCTAATATAGCTGCATCAGCTCGAGTTATATGGGTGTTTTGGTCTCATTCTGCAGAGTGATTTATTCTCTCTGCATTGGCTTGCACAATAATCAAGTATATCTTCGAAACTATTCGTGCAACATGGCCGATATTAGGTGGCTCCATTTGTAATTTAATGCTCAATGTAGCTATGTGCACATCTCTAAATTACATAGTCAACATTCAGAATCCACCATCTTGGTGATAAGAGAAGCTACTAATGTATAGTATTACATTATCTGCAAATATCCTGTAATTAACACAGTCAAAATCAATAACAGTACATTTACATGCACTAGAAATGATGCTGGATGATAGGGACTGCCTTGTGGAACACCTTAGCGAAAAGTATATTTTGCTGAAAGCCTGTTGTTAAGCTTCACTTGGAAGGATCCCTGAGAAATATAATATTCGATACACTTAAGTACGTGATTTTTAATTCAAACAGTTGACAGCTTACTTCCAAACTTTTGATTAACAAAGTATCGAATGCTTTCATAAAAGCATTGTGAACAATGCATGAATAATGTCCAAAATTAATGCATTCTGACAAATCTAAGTTGACTAACGAGAGCTAAGTCTAGGTGGCCCATTTCGCATAGAAATCTTGCTGATCTTTGAAATGATATCATTTCAAAACAAATTTTAATAATTTGAGGATTTATAACAATTTTCACCATTTTGCAGCATAAATTTTAACTAAGCCCACAATTCATAAAACGAGAGGGTCATAAATTTGACAGAACTATAACTTGAGCTGTTTTTCATGAAACGCAATTTAATATTTTGCAATAAAATGGGTAAATTTTCAGCGACTGCAAAAGAGATTGCTTCCCAAAGCAATATAATTTTAACTCCTTTGTAAATTGAACAATCCAAAAATAGCGAAAAAATTGAGGATGTGCGAATTTATTCAGTTTAAACGTCGTATATCAATCTGAATTTTGCTTAGGAAAGTAGATCTTACGTTGAGTTTTATCATTTTAACCGTGTTACCTTATTTTGTTTGTGATTTATACTTGCTACAGTATTATTCTGCGTCAGTGCTAAACATCACGCGTAAAATCATGTTTTAAAGAAAATATATGTGGCTAGCCTTATGATGCGCATATCTCGCTTATTTTTTACGTACGTTTTGTTCACAATAACTTGAAAACGTTATTACCAAGAAGTTTGCGAAATCTATTTCTTTTTAAAACACAACTCCAAAATAATTAGATTTTGCCAACCTTCGCCAGCGTTTTTAATTTGAGCCTGTAGCAGCCGAAATTCTTCTTGTTTAGCAGCAAAATCTAATGATCTTGTATCCGTCCTCGGTAAACCATAAAACGCAGGATCAGTTCCGAGGTATGCGCATTGAAGATCGCCGTCTTCGGAAAGCATAGTAGTTATGCCTCGCATTGACCTAATAACATTAGCTTATATTATCGAAGCTATGCAAATAATTATAAATTATTAACTTAAATGAAAAGTATACGTTTGAAATGGACGAAATACTGTTTTGCGTAGAATTTAATACTTTACGCAAAATGAAAGGTCAAGAAAGCCGTAAATTAATTATTCTACCTTAAACATGCTGTTTTACTCATTGGCTTCGAAAATTACAGAAAGCAATGAAAGTTAGAAAAAGAAAAATATGTATATCTCGTAAATTATTAAGCTAAGATAACTTGCATAGTTTCCGGTATAAATTATGATACAATATTTACACACGTACACTATAGTTCAGTTATAACTTGAACAAAAATTGTTGTATACATTTATTTTAAACATACAGGGCATGCGATTGTTTAAAAAATTCTTATTGACCTTTTTTAAAAGAATATCGTTCAAATTCAACTGAAAAATTATTCTTAATTTAAAAAATGAAAAATCTTATCTAAATTGATATGAAAATTATAGTGAACTAAATCACCATTTTATGTTGGTACTATTACCAATATTATTTTTACCATATTTGTGTAACATTCTAGCTTAATATCACGCAAATGTTTGGTCTTATCATAATATCCAGCTTTGACGGAGTTCAAATATCCCTACTGATCATGTTTTAGGAGAAGTTTTGGTCAAACACACATGTTTCGTGATGGATTCGACATATGTAAGCCTAATGTGCATAGATAAGATCTCCTATGAAAACCCGGAGACCCGACAGGAACCTGCTCAAAAGTTGGTGTTTTAATTGACTGTCCATTAATGCCACACGATCCTACCTACACATTAGCCATGTGCCAATTCTCAGAATATTAACAAAATACAAAATATATAAATAATTATACGTAGTATATTAATGATTATATTAAGTAAGAATGTAAAAAGTTTCTACGATTAAGATGTTAGTAAAAAATTTTCTTAAACTGTTCATCCGATATTTTAATTTTTGCAACTCAGTTTAATTTGAGTGAGCAAAATTAAACAGTTCTTTAGACGAAAGTTATTTCAAATTTCAAAAATGAACCCTGTAATCCATATTTAATAATTATAAGGCCTCGCTGCCTCTTTAACTACCGAACTCGGATTGACCTACTTGTAATTTGCAACACGAAGACACACAGGTGTATGCGTCACTTTTGCAGTCCATGATAACATTGTATCGCAATAGAATAGCAAAGTTCGTGAAACTGTTGCGACGATGTACTGCAATGGACCTTCGGGAACTGAAATAAAGCAAATAATGACAGAAGAAAAACCATAAAAATATCAAAGCAGCTCTATCTTGATGCGATAAACGTTGTTATTCATAACGAATTTGATTTTCGCGATGTCGTTGCGTCACAGCCAATACGGAGTGATATGCTATTGGTCAAAAGTATTTATTACTAAACGGAAATTTTATGTGGTTGAACAAGAACAATTATGGAGGGACAAATGAATATATAAAAAAACATCCAGAAGAGGTAGTTGTAGTTTCACAAGATGTAGCGGTCAAAACCATATCTTGCTACCCTACAATTTACGAATATAGTTTGCTATGTTGAGGAGAAATAGTTGAAAGCAATTTTTCTTTTATCCGATAATGGCGTCCACATGCTAGAAATCTGACAGACTAAAGCCGGAATATGAAAGGGAAAACCGTTAGCAATAAATATAGATGAGCTATTATGTCAGATCCCAAAATGATTGGCATCTGCAATAGTATTAAACAGACCTTGGAAAACACACATCTGAAAAGTTGAAATACAAATTCTAAATGATTTTCAGCTGAACGGCTGAATCTCAGTCGAACTTGAAACAAGACGAATATAGTTGTATTGTTGTGTCACAGTGTCATTAATGACTAGATTAAACCTCACGAACTAACCAATCGCTACAATAATTAATCAGAGGTTTCAGAGATAATCCCAGTCTCCAAACCTTCTGCCTAGCTATACAGTCGTCAAATATTTTATACACTGAATAATTACTAACATGACCCTTGATTACACTAATGAGGAAATGTTCCTGTAATTATCTACAAATACCAAAAGTTGCGTATATAAAAAGCTATTTTTTGCAGTATTAGCCTAGTTGGTTCTGTTATTAACATCTCGGTGTATGCTGATTCCTAGTACAAACCAATATAGATTTATACTACTATTTTACATATTAGAACTCATTTGGGTTGGGCTTATTACATTCCATTACATATTTTAATAACTGAACATCATAACAAATGGTACAAGCCCTAAAAAAATAACCAACCAATGACGGTGGCTGACACGCCTTATATTGCTCAGTGTGAAAACACAGAAATACATTAGGCGGAGAATATAATAAACGAATGTTATGAGCATTAGTCATCAAGTTTTCTCATTGTTTTTGTGCATTTGACAAACAAATATAATATTAGACTGTAGTATGCAAGTATTTACGTGTGATAAGCCATTTAGCTATATGGCACATCCTGACATTTACTTCATGACGCGGTCTGAAATTTACAGATATATTACATTCTTTAAGTTATCACCGCGGTGAATTGAGTAGAACTGTGGGTGCCCCAAAATGTATTTAACAGATTTAAGCTATCATTATTACACCGAATGCTTTGGTTGGATGTTATTGATTCTGCGTTGTTGTTGATCCAAACTTTCTCCATATTATAATTTAGTTCAGAAATATTTAAGGTCAATGACATCTGAAAGAAAGAAATCGAGCGACAAAGAAATTAAAGTCGTTGCTTATACTATTATTAGCCCGATTTGATTATGTGGAAAAGCTATGAAAATTTACATAATCAAGTTTAATATATTACAGTTTCTAAAAGGTTGTTGCTGATTTGTCAAATCGTTTCTGAAGATTTTTTCACGACATAACAAGGCGATTAGGTTTACATGTGTAAAATCCTTTGAATGAATGACCCATAGATTGAAGAATTCTCAACTGTGCATACTGTTGCTAATATGAGTAACTAAACTTTTTCTGTTAGTTACGCGACCAGTGACCTGCTCGTACGAATATTAAAATATCATAAAATATAATATATAAATTTAAACGAAATATATAGTTTTCACTTTTAAATACATTTATTACTGACGACTATGGTTGGGATAAACGCAGTAGAACAATGTTAATAAATTGCGCCGAACATGGACAAGGCTCCGAACATGCAATAACTTGTATCGAATTGTTTGATTGCTATTTAATTTGCAAGGATTGTGTTGTCAAATGCAAATGCCTTATAGTATGTTAACACGTTCAACCCTAGCTGAAAATCTGAGCTCAAATTTTAACACTAACTTAAGTTCGAACAGTTTTCACGCTTTCAAATTTATCAAAAATACAAAAAACATTATGTCAAATATTGATTATATTTTGAGCGTGTGACGACAGCTGTTCATGCGTAAACTCACTTACTGGCATCAATTATATGCAGGTGCAGTGGTTCGTCAAGTAGCTTTATCATGAAAGTGAGCATACCGCTTGGTGTAAATCGAAACAGCGAGCGTTCGCCTAGAAAATACAATGCCGTAAAATAATATCTGTGATTTGTTTATTACGAAATTTGAATAGGGAAATGTTCTTTTTATAGAAAATACAATACCGTAAAATAATATCTGTAATTTGTTTATTACTAAATTTAAATAGGGAAATGTTCTTTTTATAGAAAACACAATGCCGTAAAATAATATCTGTGATTTGTTTATTACTAAATTTAAATAGGGAAATGTTGTTCTTTTTATTTGGTTGACATTAACTGTATGCTAAAAGTTTCCCACGCTGGAATTTTGTAATAATTTTTTGCCGCATTTGTGTACTGATTAGATGGTCGCTAATGTAAGAGCTGTAAATACTGTGCGGTTATATATCGTTTCTGACATCATTTTTTGTTTGTTTATAAGTAAGACTTGTAACCCTGTGGGACGACTTAGACAAAAATCATCCAAAGTTTACTTTTAGGCTGCTACGCTTGTTAAAAATAAAATATTCAAACAGATAAAATTTATTACGTAACTGATTATTTTCGTACTGATACAAATAGGATCGGTAATAACATGTTACTTAGAATGGCAAATGGTCTATAACAATCTTTGTCGAAATGATATTGCCAATACCCTGTTAGTGAATGCAAATGCTAAATCCTTAAATATTGAAGCTTAAAACTAGATTTTTTGAATTTTCTAATTGATATTTTCTTGCAATTTTCTTGCAATTTTCTAATAGATATGACAGTAATATTAGAGATATCGATCAACGCAAAAGATCATTATGAAAACGATACGAAAACTACAATGAAAATAGTACTCCAATATGTCAACAATGAGTAGAAAATATCGACTTAAATATTTTATAATACGTTTTTGCTCAGTAAATATGCATTGTGGAAGTGCTGTTTTTGGCTAATCTAAATTTTATAAGCACTCTAAATATAAGAAAAGTTGAACAGATTATCAGGTTTTATGAGATACGAGCAAAATTTGAGCTGACTATAGCCCAAAATATCTGTTTAAGCCATTTCGTCCTATCTAGCCAAAATTGCAAAAATATTAATAAGAGCATTTTGGTATGAAAGCTTCAAAGAAATATAACCGCAGATTACTATGTAACAGACGGTCGCACCAACAGCTTGGTTGATTCTTAGCTGAACAAGGGTATTCAATACTGTCGCTTTAGTAGGTGGAAATATAAAATAGTGCCGTTTTAGGTATTCTTTAAATTGAAAAAATACATACACATGGTTGTGCCGTTTTGAATTCTTTCATTGCTATAAAATAATCGTACGAACAAGCTCAACATGAAACAGTGCGGTTGATTTTTTCAATTTCTGAATTTTGAAAAAAGAAAAGAAATTTATATATTTTGCTTCATATATTTTCATAGAAGTAGGAGCTGTTAGGCAATGTATTTATTGCTCGATGGGCGTCACGTCCTGTTCTCCTTGTAACAGATACCTCCATTCTGGAGTTTAGGTTAAATTATCGTTTTTACCGTAACATTAATGTGTGTTAAGACCTAGGTTTTATAAGAAAACAATGGTAAATAATAAATGTTGAACATTGAATAATTTAGCAGTTTTTAAGATGTAACCATAAATCGGAAACCTGTAAAAATTCAATATTCGTAAATCAATTTACCTAATACCAGGACAATCGGCAAAGTATGATGCGATTGGAAAACTTCGATTTGAAGTCCGGCTTCACCCAAATTGAACGACCAGTCTGGCTAAACATGTACAATACATTATATCGACATGATATCGATATGTTATGTTGATGTAAATATAGCATATCTGGTCATATTTCGAGGTTAATAAGAACCAATCAAACTTGTAATAAACTGCGCACAATTTCACAGGTTGAAATTCAGTCAAACTTTCAGTGTTCGCATATTTGCGACGGTCGATATGTTGGCTGTCTCTAGGAATGCGAAGTTCGGTCATCGAGCATGTTTGTAATACATGCTCTAAATACGGATCTAATACAGGATGGCATTGAAATGCACATATCAGCTACAATTTAATGAGTATAATATCAAAAGTTTTTGGATAATTTTAAAGCATTTGAAGTTGTTATGTTGTATCGGCTTTGCGAAGGAAATAATAGATTTAAGTACGCAAACCAATTTTGCTCAGGTAATGCTAACAATTAAAAATTGTTTACCACGACAATATTTTGGTCGTTCCAGTCAAATGTATTGATATTTTGGTGCAGGAAATGCCATATATAAACACATTTTTGAATATGGTAGCACAATACTCAGCAGAACAATTTTAAAATTCGTCAGAACAATACGCAATTATAGAAACTTTGACCAACCAGAACCCGCTTTCCAGTAGTTTTCGATTCAGCTTCGTCTTTCGTTCGAGCGTCCGACGCTACAGCTAATACTTGATACCTGCAATAAAACCATAATCAAAGTTGCAATTAGGTGTTTACATCATAATAGTGTCTTTATTTAACAAAGTTTAATAAGGCCACAGACTTTGCAACCAAACATAAATCACTGTGCATCCACTAGAAGCAATGTATTAATAGATTTTGGCGAAAATGAAAGCTCAACGGGAGTGTATCACAGCTTCAAAATGTTTTGTAGCAGCTTTTTAAAGCAAGTATATATGCTTTAGCCTCACATGATCTTTCGCCGTGAGTCGTCGTCTGAGGTGATATTATACTAGCTGATTAGAATTTGCGTATTATAATCCACCAAGTCGAGCAAGTCTAAACGCACCGTAGGAATATGTTTAAATACCCTGAAAACATAACATCATTCGACTTTCGTGATAAAGTGATATTAGTCTCAAACAGTGTCTGCAGGTTCTGCTCGACAACGTTGACTTATGCAAAATCGGTATATATAATGGTAAAATGACATTTGATATCCCGAAAGTATTATGTGATCCAAACAAACACTGGGAAATTTGTGAAAGGTGAAAATTTTAAGGGAACTGTGTTTTGATATACAATGAGCAAAATTAGATGTTGCGATTTTTTACTTTTCAATAAATAACGTAACGGTTAATTAATTACAGAAATTCTGGCTTAGAGATTTACATTAATCTGACAGTTACTGTTTGCGAACTTTTTCTATTCGCCAATGGAAACGTTATATATATAGATAAAATAATATTTTATAACGTTATTTGTATTTTGCTTTAGATCTGTCTGACGGTGCAGACACAGTATCACTTATACAAAAACACTTGGCATCAATTTATTTCACTATAAATCATTCATGTGTGGTTCGCTCACACCTGATGAAATAAGATACAATGGTTAGTTCCGTATCGGTGCAAAAAGGAGTAATGCCCACTGTCTAAGTAATATACTAAGCGCCTCAGCGTGTAAATATCCAACTATCGTAAATACTGGACATTAGTTAATGTTACGTAAAAGCAAAAACGCGAGAAAACTAGTCAAAAAACGATATATAGGAGATGCTGATGATAGCTTATATATTAAGCGAAATGATATTCAGAAACGAGTGAAAATTCGTTTGAATTTTGTTGTCGCACACTTGGGCATAACCAAAAGTAGGGGAAGGTTCAGCTGAGGGATTATATGTTTCCTAAGCTATTATGTGTAAATGTAACAGGCCCGTTCCGGCCCGTTACGTTCATTTTAGAGGATTTCGGCGTCAAAAGTGCTTAAACGTACCTCAAATCGAACCAGACAAAGTTCGAGGGAATAAAGTCTTCATGTGTTGCATGGTGCCATGGTGGTCGATAATTGCGTTGCGTATTGTTGTATTGTACACACATTTTGCCTTTGTTATGTTTTGCTATTTATATAACCTTTGCCATTGCATGGTTTATTGCATGATTGTATATAATTGGACAGGCTCATGCGAGCCCAGAGGAATTGTGATAGGTTAGCTGGTCAGGTTTAAGAGGATAAGGAGGTTACGAGAATCTTTGACCAGATTGAACAGAAGACCCGAACGGAACTCGACCAACAACCTCTATTTCCCCATTGAAATTTCATAATTCCGACCGTCCGGGAATAGGAGGCCTTTGACAATTTAAGGGAGCGAAAAGTAATCGAAACCAGGACTATCAATTTTACCTGGTTCGAGCAAACTATAGCCTAATGGTCGCAAAAGTAAGCTGAAACAAATGGGTTACGGTAGTTTCCGATTATTCGGAAATAACGGATCTCGGGCCTGTTTATCGGCCCGTAACCGTCCAACGGTTCAGATTTACCGAAAAGGCCCCGAGTACTTTTCGGTAGAGAATTTTTAGGGCTTTTGAACGAGCCCAAAACATGGCAAATTGCTGGAGGATTTCCTGAGATATTCTGGGGACGAACGGGTGAACATTCAATTAACAGCCAATACTTACGCTAGGTTTGGCTGGAGACCATGGTTCCGAGTGGACATAACCTAGGCTTATATGGAAATATAGTTATGCATATATATGTGTACTGCGTGACCTTCGTGACTCGCTGTGTCTAATTTTTCCGCCCCACCGTATCAAAACCTTTCTTTTATAGCATCCTTTGACGTTCAAATTTGCCTGACCACCATGATAACAACTGGCTTTCCTGGTTACCATCGGATCAGTGATGGAAAGTACGCGTGTTTCCAAGTAGTCTACCCATCTAGGCATCTGACGGGCCACGCAGGCCTCGACCTGACCAGTCATCCCGCTGTTATGTCACTCACTCCCCTGTTTTATACTGTACCACGGAAATTCAACATGAAATTCCGCCTGTTTGTACCAACTCCGTATTTGACCCTTGGCCACAAATAGGCTCATGCGACCCCTCATTCTACTCGCCTGCTCCTGGCGAGTACAACGATATCCGTCGGGTCTTTGTCCGACTACGCGTTAGCCCGTTATGACCGTCAAAGTGCCCCCCAATTTGGCATACCGACTGCAAGTGGGTACAAACCAATCGAAAATTTAACCCCAACTCAAAAGTAGGCAAAACGCCTCTCATCGCATTTGCCACGTCGAGACATCTTCAACGATGCGCGGCGGGTCTCCGTCAGTCGCCCCGTTAACCCGGGACGGCCGACGACGTGCCCCCACCATTACCGACACTCTCTTTATCAGTCGTGATTTTAGTGCCCCTCTACCCGCTGCCGATAAGGCAGGGAAAACACCCCTCGTTTGAATCGCCTTTCCAAGGCGAGTTCAACGATGCCCGGCGGGCGTCGCTCCGCCCAACCGTTAGAGCGGGAAAGCCCGCTGAAACCCTGTATGCTAACACATGTCGGAACCCAAAATTGGGTCCCGACCCGCCACTGCGTCTACCCCCCTCGTGTTTGGTATCGTTCGGCCCCGTTCTTCGTCCTGGGACCGAATTTCGCCCCAGCCCCTCGAAATTCCCTCGGGAACCCCTGTCCCGACTCCCTTCCCGTGCCCCTTCTTTTCCGTTTTTCCTTTTTCTTTTCCACTCTCTCTAACCGACTTCTTTGGTCGGTTGTCGCCGTCGTCGTGGATGTGTTGTGTGTGAGTGTGTATGTGTGTCGTTGTTGTTGTAGTTGTGGTGTGTTGTTGTTGTTGTTGTTCTGCGTGTTTCTGGTGTGAACTTGAGCGACCTTTCTGTCGCTCAGGTCGCCTGTGTGTCTCATGTGTAGTGTGTGTTTATGTGCTCATGAGTATTGTGTGTATATATGTATATATGTATGTATATATGTAGGGATAAATATATATGTATATATATAGTACATAAGAACATGACAAAAAACAGGACAGACGAGGACGGACATGTAAAATTCTACTAAATTTCTAAGTTTTACGGACGGACTGGACTAGGATGACTAAGAAGGACGGGGGGCATGTTTAGGGCCCTCCCGCGGGCTCTGGGAGTCCCTGAATAGGACCCCCGATAGCTCAACGGACATAGGGGAATGGGCTGCACCCCAGGCAGCGAAATCAGCACATTCCTGCCTTAGGTTCCCCCCCTTTGGGGACGTCTAATGACGTCCTGTCGGGATGTTTGAAATTCAGCTAGGAATGCTAGGAATGTTTGGCTTTATTTTGTAAGCCGACATGTAAACGTGCAATGTTTGCACGTTTACCCATGGATCTGGTAGTAAGATTTAACCCCAGATGGACTCTTGTTAAGCTTAATTAGGTGATGGATGAGGCAGCTAACTCGCTAAATAGCAGAAATTTGGCTTTAAATCGGCGAGTTAGCTGGGGGAAAATTTGATGAATGAGGACAAGAACACCAAAAAAGATAGATTCCAGCTTACTTCAAGCATGCTAATGCACCAAACTTGATTTTGAAATTTAAAATTTGACGGGTGATTTAACCGTTTTCGTGGGACATTTGGGGGCTAACGACCAATCTAAGTTAGGTAAGAGGTTTAAAAGATCTGAGTAATGGATTTTGGACAAGTTTCTGACAAGAATTTGGGAATACAGATGGGGTAAGATCTGAGATTTTGGGAGAAAACTCACAGATGGTCGACCTCCGAGTATTCGGAGGGTTCAAATTTGATGTCGGCGATTTCGATTGAAGCCGACTCTCTCTAAAGGGGACCCAGGGTTTACGATAGCTGTCAAAAATAAAATTTGGGGAATTTTTCGATTGGGCGCCCGGGTTTGAACTCAAAAAAGTGGGCGTTAAAAGATCCTCTCCGATTGGATGGCGACAAAATCGCTATCCTTCAATATAGGCGAAAATTTTGAGGCGACGACTACCGCGTCGTCTCTTGGAATCAGTTCGACTTCGGCAGCGCGGAGTTCGGTCGACTTTACTGACCGGTTCCGACGCTTGACTTTGTTATATGGTTTCACGGCTTTTGTTACTCTTTCGTGTTTGTCTTTTTCGACTTGCGTTTGGAATGGGATTCGACCGACGGAGGACCCGCGTAGACATCTTTCGTCTCGCGGAAGGGGACTAGCTAACGCTGTCCCGGATCAAAGGTTGTAAGTCAGGGAGAGAATCGAGTGAATGGGGGTTTATTTTCCCCAGATCGAAATGTAACAGACCGTTGAAATTTGATGAGTAGGCGCGCGTTTTCTACCTTCGATAGCTTGACCAGACGCCCGTCGGAGGACGTCTTATTTTCTCACATCAACCGAGTACACTTTTGCATGTTCTTTGACAAACCTCCTCGAGTCGAGTTCTGTTTTGGGCCTGTTGAGTGATTGCACGGAGGGTATTAGGTTGTGAACACAAAAGTCGAAGTAGTTCTGATTCCCTGTGGTCATAGGTACGGCAAATCGAAATGGACGCTTCTCGTCCATGTTTTACATGATGCGTTGCTCTTGAGTTAGGGTAGTTGAATTTTCCTGAGCTGACCACGGTAAAATTTCCCCGACTATTTATAGGGACAGGCGTACTTGTTCATGGTTATGGTTTACAAATTTTCAGCTTAGTGGACCGTTCGACACTCATGCCGCTGCTTGAGTGCGGACCGACTTTGCAGATAGGGACAGGGGACTAGCCTCTGTCGGGCTTTAGAAAGCCCCAAAAGTTCGTTTATCAATTTGAGTTAAGTAAATTTGGGGAATATAAAAGACTAAGCAAACTCTAAGTGACTTCAGCTTGAGCATAAGGTCTTGGCACTCCGAAAGGAGCAATTTTTGTACAGTTTCTGCACAGTTTTGCCAGTGTCCAATGTGTTCCCTAGTAAGACGGTTATCACCAGCATTGCATAAGGATCAACTACCGACTGCGCGAGTCCTCTACAACCCCTCTCGACCAAACTTACGAGGCACCCGCTCCCCAAGGTTTACTTCGAAATCGTCGCGGTCCGACTATTGAGTTTACTAACATTCAATAAAATATGCTCACGTGGTTAAGCTTAGCGGTAGGACGCAGGATACCACCTGCTCCCGAAATGAACCGACGGCATGGTTAGGTACCACAATCGACTACAATAAACGCTTTCAAAGGCACGTTAGGGTGCTTAACGTTCAAAACGAAATCATAAAACTCTCATTTTATTAAAAGAAAATCGCGACCTCTCGCGAATCATTTTGACCCCAAATGGAGCAAGTGCAAAACCCCGTTTTCTTTTTGGAGCGACTTGATCGCTGAGTTTAAGCATTTTTACATTTTATCCCTGGTTGCCCGTTAGGCTATGTACTATGTATGCCCTCGCTTTGATTTTTGCTGTTTTTCTCTCTCTCCTTTTTCGACTTCCCTTGTCAAGTTTCGATCCTGCACGGAGGATTTAAGTCCGCTGCAGATCTTTCAGTACTAACCACTCGACTATCGAGTTCTGATAAATTTCACTAAAATTTTAGTGATAACTCAACTGCACAATTTCGATAGTGCAGTTGAGACACTGTACAATTTCGATGTGTACAGTGTAATAAGGCAATAGGATAAGCGATAGAGAGAGGACGGCAAGACAAAGAAAAAGCGACAAGGGAAACGAAAGAAACCAAAGAAACAAAGCAAGAGAAGAAGGAAAGGAACCAACCAAAACAACCCCAAAAGAAAAATACCAACCCACCCCAGGCGAGACTGCGTCCCCGTTGTGGGACAGGCACGACAACCCGTTAAAATCTTTAGAAGTGCGGCCTCCGTCGCTTAGGAAATCGCTAAAGGCCACAACCGTCCATGCCCCGTCTACTTAGGCTGTCGGAATAGTAACTAAGGGCGACCCCATTAACGCGATGAAAACGGCGTCCTCGATACTTACTACATAGTTTAACTATTCCTCCACCGCCAAAATTCACCCCGCCGTTGGAAGCCAACCCTAAATGAATTTTAAGGACTCGGGATAGTCAATCTCTCGGCTGGACCACTGGAAACAACGGGACAAAAGCAATTGGAAATTAGCGCCAAAGTTGGTTTTAAAGGACGAAACGTTGGGAGGGACTTGATAGGGACGATAGACATGATTTGTAGGATCAGGAATGTACACTGGATGAAATTTACTTGTTGTCTGTGCACCCGACTATTCTGAATACAGCGTTCATATTGTAATGTTTCTTGTTATATGTACTAGGACCAGTTCTGGCCCTAAGGGATCCCAGCTGCACCACGCTCAGTATTCATTGTGGTGCCCGGACAACCGCGGCTTACACGATTCCCCGGTGGATCCTAATCTAACCGATGGGAACCGCTTAGCTTAGCGGGCTGCTCGGCGGGTTTACCAGGGTGTTCGGCCTGGCCCCTATATCGGCCCACGTGTCTAGAGGTATGGAGGCCCCCTGAGGGAGGGTCATCCCCTAAGCCTGCTCACAGGTAATAGGGCGGACCCGTCGTTCCCTCACATCTCACTGGTGGGTTCTGAACCGAGGCTCTAAGGAAATTCTCCCAGCGGAAAAGGCTCCTTTGCCTCAAAAGGTTGCACAGGCTTGGTGACTTCCCTGAAAGTCTCGGACCCTAAGGTGACAGTAGTCGGGTTGAGGTTACCTTGGTTGGACTGAGAAGCGATGAATGGGGCTTAGCCATTTAGCAGTAATTGAATATCTTCAAGGAGCAGGTTGACCAAGATTTGTTCCAGAAACCGAGCGAAAGAAACGAAAGAAAACGCGGGAGCGGTGTTGCCCTGCTAGTTATTTAACTGTGGTGGCCAACTGCGAATTGACTCGGATATGAGTGTCTAACGGGTTTGCTAAATCGCTTAGATTAAGTTCACACTTCAACCGTTTACTTTTCGTATTAAACTCTCCCTTTTTGGCACTCCACAAACATTGCTCAATCTGGCACACTCGATGATAACAGCACAACAGTATACTGCACGATAATTATGGTACAAAAGCGGGTCCAACACTTGGCCCGTAACGCAATAAATTTCAAAAATTTACATCCTGAACCCTTAGGCATCTTCCAGTACTTTTAAAAGTTAGAGCGATCCCTTATGTTACTGATTTAGGTTGGGTTGACGAAATGTCATCTTGTGGGCGCCATTGGGCCCTTTTTAGAAACGCGGAACCCTCTACCCCCGAAATTTCACTGGATGAAACTTAGGCTTGATTTTGGCTTCCCGTTAGTAACGTGCTCCTCGCGGCACTTCAACTACCGTCACACATTTCTTTATTTAAAACACCTGCAGCACTTTCTAGGAAATTTTCTTTTACTTGAACTCGCTTGACTTAACTAATAAGGCGCGGCCCAGCACTTGTGGGAGCGCGGGGCATCCATTGGACGCCGCAGCACCCACAAGGGCTGCGCTTTAGTGCTTAGGCCTACGCGAGACAACTTTCGTAAATTTTCGATAACTTCGGGAACCCTTTTTGGTGCGTAATCTCTGGGCGGGCCTCTTCCACGCGTCCGCTGTGTGAAGAGTACACCCAGGTTAGTTCCGAATGCGGGGCGCTCGTTGGTCCTACGAAATTTTGTAAAACGAAGGCTCTCCCGCCGGCTAGACGGGTACTTGCAGAAAGCCGATGTCCTAACAAAGTCTACGAAGCAATAAAAAATACTAGATACGTCCACCGAGCGTTACGAAACATCACCCGGCGGACGGGGAACCAGTCGAGAATGGAGCAGCTTTAGATTCAAATTTAGCCGAAGTTTATTAGTCCTCAAATTTCGTGCGCGGGCATGGCACTTGCGGAGGCCCGGGGCATCCGTCAGACGCCCCAGCACCCACAAGGGCCGTCCCTTGGCTGAAAATAAGCTACGAAGTCCGCAAATGGAAAGGCCTCGGGTGGAACTCTTCCGCACGTCTGCATACCGAAGAGTCCACCCGGGCAAAAGCAAACGAAAAGCGGGGAAAACGAGAAAACAACGAAAACCACGGCGACAACCGCCGTCAAAACACGACAAATTTTAGAGTAAACGTCTCGACTGGTCCCGCATTGCTGAACGGGTCATTTCTTTTATACCCCGACTTGCAGGCCTGAAATGGCTCGGTCTTACTCGCTCCCCAGCCTAACTGCAAAAAGTTTAAACATCTAAAGCGTAAATTCTACACACACATATGTATGGCAGCTTTTCAAAATCAAATGACGACCAAATATACATCCATAATACAAAACACATTGGCGTACGTATATTGGCACAACAACAACCGACGAGCTGCAACTCTACTAAGCACTGCCATCGTTCACGTATATGTAGACAGCGACAGCTCACTGTGGGCAGTGGCCGAAAGTTGCCAGAAAAACAAAACCGCCCGCTGGTCGGTGCGGCAAAAATTTTAAGAGGAACTATAACGGTGCTCAGGGCGCCGTTTGCTCATAGGGATATCGGCACATTTTTGCCGATATCACGAGAACGAAAACCAGTAGGCGGCCGGGGGCAGGACCAGAATCATGCCCTGGCAGGCCGGCTACTGATGAAAATTTAATATTTAATGTAGCTCCCACAGGAGGCCTGTTAGAGGCCATTTTAGGCGTCCAAAAATGAAAATTTTGGGGTCCCATTTAAGTTTGGAGGATCCTGAGCGGACCCGCGGGGGTGGGCGGCCCCGGTTTTCGACCCAACTGTTAGGGGAGAACCCGATAAGTGTCCTGGGCTCCGAAAATCTGGGAGTTTGGATTATTTTAGGCACCCTTTTGGGCTTAGGAAATGGGAGGCTTAAACGCCTGTTCGGGGGTCCGTAAGTATTTAGGGGATCCAAATTTTTAGACCCGCCGGGACGATTTGACACCCCAGCAGAGTCCTTAAGAGGGCTCAGTCACCCCCATTCCCATAAAATTTGTGGGTAGCCCAAAAATTAAATTTTCGCGACGCACCCTAAAATGGCGCCTTAGAAATTCTGTACCCCTAAAATAGTCTGTTTTGATTTTCTCGGACCAAGGATTTTGATCACTTAAAACCCTGCTTGGGGCTCATCCGGATATTCCTCGACCTACTAAAATATATAACGAGCATCAATACACAGCAGCTATCGCGAGATACTGATTATTCGGCGTGTGCGCTGGGATCGGCCCAGGGCGACCAGTTTTCGTATGATACCAAAAATCCTTGAAACATCCGTTGGTCCCCGGCCTCGCCAAACGCACACCCGTTCTGCACACCAAGTACAATAAGGCACATACAATATAATGCACAAACTTTGTACATACATAAGACAGCATCAATTTGTTTCCCGAGGATCGACCGGACACCCCTACTTATGATACCTGTCTTCAATTTCGGTGCCAAAATCACCCCGGGCACCTTCGGGCGGCGGAGTGTGACCATACAAACACAATATAAATGCGATACAAGTGTTTATTTCAAAGTTCATACAATACAACGCAATTATGT
Organism: Trileptium ribeirensis; assembly: GCA_030248225.1. Lineage (NCBI taxonomy): Eukaryota > Metazoa > Nematoda > Enoplea > Enoplida > Thoracostomopsidae > Trileptium > Trileptium ribeirensis. The sequence continues at coordinate 46,178 of JASANE010018074.1, forward strand.
AACTTCGTACAGGGGTCACACTCCGCCGGTATCCGGTCGTCCTTTTCCCTTGTTCCTTACGAAATTTACTACGTTTCGCACGTTTTATCATTCTCACAAAGTTGGGCTGGTACATCTCTTTAAATTTTTTGGGTTTATTAGACTCCTTACTTAGGGTAAGAGTGTAAATCAAAATAGAAAAATGAGTTTGTGTGAGATTTCACCGTTAAATCATAGATGTACAGCCCGTTATTCGATTTAGCCTTGAAAGCTTAAAAGGTCCTTATGAAATTTAACGTAGAATTTAAGAAAATTTCCGAAAGTTTTAAGATCATGTGTGAAATTTTGAGGAAATTTACGGAGAATTTGGAGAAAATTTGCCAGATTTCCAGAATTTCGGCAAAAATTTGGTACATTGTGGTAAATATTCGATAAATTTTAGTAAAATTTGATACGTTTCAGTAGATTTGTATGATTTCCGTAATATTATTGTAAATTTTATTGTAAATGTCGGGCAGAAGGGCGACTTAGGGTTGTCCGATATCCCTGTGTACGCAAGAAACGTGAGAACGTCGCTCCTTCTCCCTTATTTTCCGGAAATTTTCGAAGTTTTCCCTTATGGGCTAAATAGTTAAAATGATTTTGATCATGTAAGATTTTCTTTCTTGCCTGATCGCCTAAGATTTTATTGTAATTAACCATTTACATATGTAATATAATAGTCGTTCATTATTATACAAGATATATATATATATTTGGCACGTACCTCCAAAAGTTTGTTTGGGTTTGGTCACTCCCAGGAAAGGGTCCGGACTGCCAGGTTACCTGACCCAGGAGTTCCCTATAAATTGTCAAAATTTTCTAAGGTTTCCATGGTATTGTAGACTTTGCAGGGAAGGTTTAGATTTCATATTTACCGCGTTCTGGTACTAGCTTAATCTGGTTCGGGTTGGTTTACACTAGTGGTGTTTCAGATTAAACCACCTTCGAATAATGTTTCCTTAGAAATTTCGCGTCGCTCAGTTCCGCGCGCTCCGCCGCTGCCCGCTACTATTAGACCTAGTTGGAGCTTCCTGGTAATTTCTGGTTTGCCCTCGCAATAACCTATCTTTTTTACAGTGTGGACCTCGCTTTACTTCCGCGCGTTTAGTGTAGTTTCAATGCGTTAAGCGCCTTAACTCGGCGTCCCTAACTAAACGGCTCACCCACTCATGCAAGTTCCGCCGACAATACTGCGACACCATCGGCTCGTCAAACTGTGGCCTTTGTTGCCATTCCATGTGCGGCTCGTCCCGTTCCCACGCGTCTGCACTGTGGAACGCGACTGGCCAGGAAGGCATGTAAACGTTGTGGAAAGTGTCGTGTTGCCGTCGGTGATTGGCCATTAGCTGTTTGAGTTCGGCCGTCCATGACAAAGCGTCTTGATTGGTGGCAACCCACCGGGGTGCCGGTGGCGCTATAACGATGGCAGTATTGGCTGCGACTCGGCGGGAGAGTACGCCCAGGTGCCGCTTGAATTTGCGAAAGGCGGCGTTCGGCAAGGCGGCGTGGAGCTGCTCCATTGGTGCCTTGCGATAGACGTATTGAAATCCGCCAAGGATGACGATACAGCTGGTCTGCGGGGTTAAGATCGCATTGGCCAACTGCAGTAGTCGCACCATGGTTGATCCAGGCCACCCATTGACGATCCACTTGTTTTCGGTGGCCATTTCTAGTATTGGCAACGCCAGGGCGTCACCTATTATGGCTGTCTTAGGCCAGCGAACATGGCCGTTAGTACGGTAATCCCGCACTTCCTCGAGTAGTCGGCCCATGACGTTGTGACAACGCGTCGGGGCTTCCTGCTGCTGCAGTTGTAGATTGGTGCGCCCGACGCCCCAGAAAGTGTCCGTCGTGGCCTCTAACAGCTGCTGATCGTCAGTAAGTCGCAGAATTCGCGCATATTCCGGTATGGCGAACTTACTAAGGAGGATCGGCCGCATGATATGTTCGAGGAACGGCTTGAGACGTGCCTGGGTGACACCGTCAATGAGCTCGTTCTTGAGTTCCCGAGCTCGCGTCTTAAGTTGCAGCGGAGTGCCGGTCATGAGCAGCAGCTCTCGGACGGCATCAGTCAGTTCCAGCAGCGAGAGCACCTGTACCTGGTAGTGTTTCTCGACGGTCGACAAAGTGTTGCCGTCGTGCGCGAATGGGGTAGGTGCCTCGTGCATGTTTGATAGTTCCGGCCATTCGGTACCGTGAGATAAAAAGGTCACGTATGGCTTGGTTAAGTCCACACGATACGTTGGGATCGCCGGAAGCTGGAACCACGTCGATTCGGGTGGGGCCAATGGCCCACTCAACGATGCGCGTCCGCTGGATCGCCTCCGAGTCTGCTCGGCCTCATCGCTGCATTGCGGTTGCGTGGTGTCGGCCATCTGCAAGAAGAAACGCACATAAATATTCGGGTTGTCGTTGCGTTGGGTCGCTCTATTTCGCTAATCGCTCGCTGGTTATTTCCTTTTTGTGCTGCTTTACCTATGCGTTTCCTTATAGCGCTATTACCCTAAGCGTTTCCTATATTTCTCCAAATAGGCTA
>JASANE010018077.1:0-11210 GCA_030248225.1 Trileptium ribeirensis
TTCTTTCTTTCTTCACCCTTTATCGCCCTGGTGGGCATGGTGTAATCTAGCATCTGGTGGTTGGTGTTTATCGGCGACCGACTCCGGCACATGTTCTCCTGTGACGGGACATATTCGTGGCACTCTGCACCGTAAGACACATATCACATAGTTTTTGTTTTGCAATATACTTTCTGGCCGTTGTCATTGACGTTGTCGCTGCGGGTGCATATGTTGTTGTCGTTGCTATGTTTGTTGCGGCTGCTGATCTAGATACTGTTGTTGTTGCTGTTATTTCCGCGTCGTTTCTTCTGCCGCATGACTCTTTGTGTTTCTTGAGGCTGCTCTTGGCGACCAGCCGTTTACAGTGAGCACATTCTTTTCGCCCGTCAGTCGTTCGGTCTCCTTCACATCGCTTTAGATGATTTTTCAGCGTTGCTTCTTGTTTGAAAACATCTCCACAAATGTCACATATGAATGTTATTTGTCGCTCTTTGTCAGCATGCATGCGTTTTATGTGGATGGTCAGTCCGCCCGCCGATTTACACTCCTTGCCGCACCCTGAGAAAGGGCACATCAGTGAATTTGAGTGGTTGGACGACTGTTGACCATCGCGATTGTGTTGTTGTTGTTGTTGTTGTTGTTTGCAACGGTTTATGTCAATATGTTGTAGCTTATCGATTCTCTCATCCACAACTTGTTTCCACTTGTGACGGTCGCTTGTGAGCCACGGGACTGAGTATTGTTTTATGCCAGCATTTCGAAGCATACGTCTCCAAAAGTCGATCGTGTTATTCTTCTTCTTCCGAGTCTTTCGGATAGTTTCCAACTTTGTGAACCATCCGATCGTCACTTGTTTTGCTTGTCGACTGTCGTCCATTCGCATTACGTGTCCGAGGCGAGTCAGATGCGCTTTTTCCACCTTTACTGCGATTGAAACAACACCCAGCTGATGTCTCACATCGTACATATTGACTTGTTTCTCTTCCATTTCGCGGAGTGGTTCCTTTGTTTTTGAGCTCCAAATGTAGCGATACATTTTGTCCACTGTTTGTTGCATACGTTTGATATCCGACTTGTAGAACGGTCTGATGCCGGCATTGTATAGCATGGTGCTTTCGACACAAGCTTCGACAACCTTGGCTTGCGTGCATTTCGTCAGTCTACTCTTCATAAAACGTTTGCGTATTCTCGCCCAGCATCCATTTGCTCGTTTTATACGTTGTTTTGTGTCACTAGAGCGCCCAACCCACGTGCCCAGCATCCGAATATCGTCACCTTCCGGTCTTCCTAGAAGAAGCGTTTCCTGTTTGGCATCGTTTGTCTTTTCCTCGAATAAACCCATCGTTTCCTTGTAAGCGTCGAGGGCATGCACCAGCTCCGTCTTATTTCCAACTAGCGTCGTGTCATCGGCGAATAAGGAGCATCTGATATTGACATGTTTGGCTTCGGAGTTGAACTGATTACGTCGTTGCGGAGGCAAATTGTTGCCTGGTAGATAGCTCCATTTAATGCCGCATGTTACGTTGACGTTGGTATCACTAATTTCTTGACGGTGTTTCTCGGCTAGCCGCATACAGGCTTGATGGTATATGTTGAAAAGCATGGGTGATGTCGGACAGCCTTCGCGGAGGCCACGTTTCGGGAACCAAGGTGCACTGAGGTTTTGAGGTCCGATGACGCAGTAGCTAGTGTATTCATGCAAGTCTTGTAACTTTTCGACAATCGATTGTGGCATACCGTATGTACGTAGTATCCCCCACAGCATCGCTTTGTTGACTCTAGGATAAGCTTTACGTAGGTCTAGTAGAATCGCTTGCTCGTCATGCTCGTCGTTTATGGCTTGTTGCTGTTGATGTTGGTGACGTTGATTTTGCCGAATACTGTCGTAGTATTCTTTGATGTCTTCATGCATCCTTACAAACATTTGAGCACTATCAGCAGTGCTTCTCGCCTGGCGGAACCCACACTGATTATCATCGAGTAGTTTTAAACCCTCCGCCCAGTCTCGTAGGCGCTTGGATAGTATCCTTCCCAGGATGCGGCTCAGCATTGGTAACAGACAGATACCCCGGTAATTGTTCATATCGGTCCGGTCGCCCTTTTTAAAAAGTGCTATTATTGCACCTTGCTTTTCGTCGTCATCCCACTGTACCGCTCTGTGTTGGAAAAGGAAACGCACGCGGTTGCATGTAGCCTGTAAGACCTCCGGACATGCCGTTTTGATGTAACGTATGCGTACGTTGTCTAAGCCCGGCGCTTTGTCAGGCATTTCGCTAATCGTCCGTTTTATTTCAATATCGGTGGGGTTTGACTGTAGCATGTTGTTGTAGCTGTTGGCTGTTTGAACGTCGACTTGTGGGGGTTCAATATTTGCAATTGTTGCGTCGATAGATTCAGGTGTTCTCTCATATCGGTCTTTTGTCACCGTCTCCAGGTGTTCTTTGAAGTTTTGTTCGCTGAAGGTGTTGTTTGTTGTACAGTTGTTGTAGTTGCCTCGTTGCTGGAGTAGCCTCAGAATCTCGTACATACGACCACAGTTGCCACATTCCGCTGCCTGCTTACATTCTTCGGCTCTGGCAGCCCACCAATCATTTTCCCAACGCCGTAGCATTGCTTTGTGGTGTTTTCTAGCCTCTTTTAATTGTCGAGTGGCTCGATCCTTGTCTCGTTGCTCGCTGAGAGCGTTGCGGAAAACGTCGTTGCGTTGTTGTAATGCTGTTCGGATGTTGTCGTTTAATATATGCAGCTCATCCTCGTGGTAAGTTACCCAGGGGTTTACTTGCTTCGATTTCTTGCCACACACCTCTAACGCAGTGTCCACTAGCATTTGTTTTACGTTCTTCCAGTTATTGCTTTGATCTGCTGTTATCAGTTGTTGCATCTTAACCGTTGTAGCATCGGCAAAAGTTGCTCGTTTCTGTGCGTCGTGGAGTGCTTCCCAGTTGATATGGTTTCGCTTCGCCTGTGTTGTTCGGTATCGTCGGACTTCGATTTCGTTTAATGACATCACTTTACAGCGGTGGTCAGATAGATTTATGTCGCCAATCGTATATGTTTTTCTTACGAGTCGGTGTCTCATGTCGCTCTGCATGACGAAACCATCTAACTCATACCACCTATGATTACTCCTATTTTTCCACGTTCCACGGAACCTCTCGTAGCAGAAAGAGTTCACCCAGCATAGATCGTTCGCTTGTATCCAGTGCGCAAGGTCTTCACCTTGGATGTTAGTATTCGGTAGTCCAAATGCTCCGAGGTGTTTTGACGACGTTGCAGGGCGGCCGATTTGTGCATTCCAATCTCCGCCGATTATTGTAGGGAGGCCTGCGCGTGTGGTATATAAGACACGTTCCAATTCATCGCGGATTGTGGCGAGCTCCCGGTCGTAATCGGTGCTTCCCCGGACGGGGCAGTAGACGCTGATGATCGGCATGTCTTTTAGCCAGATGGTTGTCGTGCGGCTACCGATAGTTTTTTGCAACCCACCGTCACACCACAGCTTGTGTGTGTAGTCGTCGAGCAGGATCCCGGATTTCGTCCCGTGAATAAGGTGGCGGCTGTGTTGTTTGTGCCCATACGATTTATGTCCCGCTGATCTTTCTGAAAGTTCCGTAATCAGTGTGATGTTGATGTCATTTGAAACCGTGAGCTTCACAATTTCACCAAAACGGTTGTGGCGGACGTTGGCCCGATTGACGTTCCATGTAGCTATTCGAAGCTTCAGTTTTTTCCACATTTTGCTCCTGATGTCCTGTTTTTGCTGACGAATACGCCTGCGTTTTGTGTATCGTCGTTCTCTTCGCCGCAGCTTCCGTTGATGTGACTTTGGTCCAGGGTTCGTTTCGATGTCGTTCATCAGCTGTAGTTTTATCAATGTCGTGATGTGTCGACGGTCGTAGATGTTAGCACCGTCACCATTAGCTAGATTTGTTGCCTTCATTGATTTAAAAGAGCACGACGGTTCGGCTATTACCACCGTACTCCGTAAGGCGCTGTTTGATAGATGGGGTCGTCGTTGCCGAGTTTCCCACCTCCGCCCAGGCCCCGTTGAACAATTTTGCCAAGGATGTAAACCTTGCCCGCTTGCCACCACAGAAGGCTTGTTCATCGGCCAGCCCCAAATTAACCAACCAAAAAAAAACACACACAACACACAAACCCAAACCAAAAAAACACCACAAAACAAACAAAAAAAAACAAAAAAAAAAAAAATTGATCGTTGCGACATCGGTGAACATGTTCGTCTCGTTGCTCCTTTGTGTAGCATGGTATTAAACATCGCTCGCAAAACCATTTTTTGTGTTCGTGCCGCCTTTGATCGAACAATAGTGCATCCAAATTTCGCACCAAGCAATAATGGTTCTTGTATAGTAGAAGGTGCACGTATTTTTCATGTTGAGTTTTTGATATAAATAGGGGGTATATGACGCCATCGTCCTCCAAACCATAGACGTTAATCGCGATGTTGTTCTGCCGCTCGAATCGAGGGACATCTTGAAGTGGTACTGGGTATGTGATTCCATTCATGTTAAGATTGACCATATATTTTTGATAGTTGTTGACACGCTCCGGGTGCTGCTTTCGATCCATTGGATGTAAAGATGCCAATACTGACCAAATGAAGCACTTGTTGTCGTCATTCTGTATGTTGAGAATTGCGTGCTTGTTGCGAATTGATGGTGGTAATTCCTGGAACGACGACCCGCGCAACGGTTGGTATCTGCTGATGTGAACATCTGCATGCTTGACATCTTCCAATATCCATCCGGACCCACGTGCCTCGAAATCTTCTAGTTTCTTTAGTATCTCGTTGAAAACGCTTGTGATCTCAACTGTGACGTTTGACCCGGGTAGAATCGTTCGCACTTTGTTGTTGAAATGCGCCGTCATCGTTGATCCATCGAGCTTGTGTAGTACACATTGAATACTGATCCACAATTTGATCCCACGGTGTCGTTGTTGGTGTACGAGCTTCTCCAATGTTGATCGCGTTTGCTTGAGGAACACGTTGAGGTCCTTGACGACTCGTTTTGGTACAATGTAGTAGCTCCGAACATATCCTTTGAGAGCTTTGATCCATTGATGTAGATTGACGGTGTCTGTTTCATCCACGAACATTGACTGCTGCTTGCAACCATTCGTCATCACCTTTAGATCGTCTTCGATGCGTCTCGCTTTGAATGATGATCCACCCTCCACGTTGCCAATTGAACGCTTGATCGTTGCTTTGGGTGGTGGACCACCACATGCACCATTTGTTTGTTGTCCATGCCACCGCTTGATGTGTCGAGTGAGTGCATCCTTGCGACTAAACCTCTTTTTACATTGATCACATTTAATATCTATCGCTTCGTGAACGGTATTGAAATGACGAGCCATATGATCACGTCTCGAGAATTTGAAATTACACCGGTCACATCGTAGTGCCATTGCTTTTAAGAAATTATTACCGCGTATTAATGATAAATCTGAAAATAGATCGCGTTAAACACAAGCAATCTTGACGAAAGCAAACCTAAGAATGAACATATTTTAATATTCACGCTCTTATATACCCTCATGCAGTACCACCCGCTGGTCGGTGAATATGCAAAACCACGCGCTGGCAGGGATGAAATGTTTATATATACCAGTGTATTTCAATTTATTAAATCAGTTTACACTTTCATTCATCATGTTTCTCCACTTCAGTAAACACTTTGTACATGGTCATACTGGTCACGTTGCCAGTGGAAATTCACGTCTCATCAACGATTACAAGGCAAATATCTACGAAACGGTGTACAACGGCGATGATCACTTCAAGCGACAAGATAATCGGGTGGAGCACTTCAAAACATTCAACAAAGTCATTGGCTATCGAGGATGGACGGGTGAACCAGGCTGCATATTATGTGTGGTGACAGAAGGCAATGTAGTCATAACGGCATTCGTCTACGACCACCCAGTTCATGCGCGGCGACGAAAATATCAATTGATGCATCAATATGGTGCTAAAAGGGAATAAATGAAGATATTGTATATGTTAATATTTATATTTTATATGTTGTGTGTGTATATTATACTTCATTAAGAGTTTGGTTAAGAGTAGAATAAAATACCAGAGCTATAAATACGACCATCCATGATAACGTCACGAGTCGAATGAAACCTATTTAAAACCAAACTGCAGCCTAAAAATGAAAAACGCCAGAGCTATAAATACGACCATCATGATAACGTCACGAGTTGGATGAAACCTTATTTAAAACCAAACTGCAGCCTAAAAATGAACATAAGGTGCTTGCATATTAGATGAGACTGACCTAATTAAATATTCTGTTTTTTTGTGCATAGCTAATGGGATATCTTGGCATATGGTGTTTGCATACCTAATGAGCGTCAAGTAATTAAATATTCTGAGTTTTATGCATATTAAATGAGGTTGAGTTGACGTAACGTTTCTATTTTGTTTTATTAAAAAGAATTAATTTTAACAGAGACTATTTTCAGCTTATCAAATCAACGAAAATTAAAGCTATATGTGTATTTATATATATATGTGAAGTAGACATGTATGCCAATATATATGTATGTCTGTGCACCTATGTACATACATTCAACCCTCACATGACTCACCACCACCGGTCCCCACCGGTGGGGGGGCAAAACCCCTGTTTTCTATCTACTATAAACGATATACCACTACTACAACATTAAATTTTGGCATATAGCTTGGGTACAATTTGTCTGACAAAAGGGTTACGTAACAACACTGCTCCTTTCGATATAATGTGCTCAGTCTTTTACCCTTACAGTACCAAGAAAAGTGAAACGCAACACAAACAGGTCAGCATCCAGTTAATGCTAAAATGCACAGAAGTGTGTAAACGGTTAAATAGTTTTTTCAAAAGTTGGTTTTAAAAGAGCGCAAAGACAGATTAGCGTTTCAGTAAAACACAAAATTAGAAACACGTCTCTATACCATAATGTCTTCCAAAATCCTTCAATCATGTGATGGGTTACGGTTGTCACAGACAAATATATTTCAGGAATTATAATCTGTACGTAAATCTGTGTACAATTATATATAAGACAACACTGTCATGAACACTTAAGATGAGTACTGCAGTCCTGTAAGCCAAAAATCACTGTTATGAAAACTTAACATGAGTGCTGCAGTCCTGTAAGCCAAAAATCACTGTTATGAACACTTAACATGAGTGCTGCAGTCCTGTAAGCCAAAAATCACTGTTATGAACACTTAAGATGACTGCTGCAGTCCTGCAAGCCAAAAATACTGTTATGAACACTTAAGATGAGTGCTGCAGTCCTGCAAGCCAAAATCACTGTTATGAACACTTAAGATGAGTGCTGCAGTCCTGCAAGCAAAAAATACTGTTATAAACACTTAAGATGAGTGCTGCAGTCCTGCAAGCCAAAAATCACTGTTATGAACACTTAAGATAAGTGCTGCAGTCCTGCAAGCCAAAAATCACTGTTATGAACACTTAAGATGAGTGCTGTAGTCCTGCAAGCCAAAAATCACTGTTATGAACACTTAAGATGAGTGCTGCAGTCCTGCAAGCCAAAAATACTGTTATGAACACTTAAGATGAGTGCTGCAGTCCTGCAAGCCAAAAAACACTGTTATGAACACTTAAGATGAGTGCTGCAGTCTTGCAAGCCAAAAATACTGTTATGAACACTTAAGATGAGTGCTGCAGTCCTGCAAGCCAAAAATCACTGTTATGAGCACTTAAGATGAATGCTGCAGTCTCTGCAAGCCAAAAATACTGTTATGAACACTTAAGATTAGTGCTGCAGTATTTCAAGACAATAATACTGTTTTGATCACTTAAGATGAGTGCTGCAGTCCTGCAAGCCAAAAATCACTGTTATGAACACTTAAGATGAGTGCTGCAGTCCTGCAAGCCAAAAATAAAGTTATTAACAATTAAGATGATTTCTTCAGTACTGGAAGGCAAAAATCACTGTTATGAACACTTAAGATGAGTGCTGCAGTCCTGCAAGGCAAACATACTGTTATGAACACTTAAGATGAGTGCTGCAGTCCTGCAAGCCAAAAATCACTGTTATGAACACTTAAGAGGAGTGCTGCAGTCCTGTAAGCCAAAAATCACTGTTATGAACACTTAAGATGACTGCTGCAGTCCTGCAAGCCAAAAATACTGTTATGAACACTTAAGATGAGTGCTGCAGTCCTGTAAGCCAAAAATCACTGTTATGAACACTTAACATGAGTGCTGCAGTCCTGTAAGCCAAAAATCACTGTTATGAACACTTAAGATGACTGCTGCAGTCCTGCAAGCCAAAAATACTGTTATGAACACTTAAGATGAGTGCTGCAGTCCTGCAAGCCAAAATCACTGTTATGAACACTTAAGATGAGTGCTGCAGTCCTGCAAGCAAAAAATACTGTTATTAACACTTAAGATGAGTGCTGCTGTCCTGCAAGCCAAAAATCATGGTCATGAACACTTAAGATAAGTGCTACAGTCCTGTAAGCCAAAAAATCACTGTTATGAACACTTAACATGAGTGCTGGAGCCTGGCAAGCCAAAAATACTGTTATGAACACTTAAGATAAATGCTGCAGTATTCCTAGAGCCAAAAATCACTGTTATGAACACTTAAGATGGGTGCTGTCATCCCTGCAAGCCAAAAATCACTGTTATGAACACTTAAGATGAGTGATGCAGTCTTTTTAGCTTGCAAGGACTGTTATGAAGCATCTTAAGTGTTCATAACAGTGATTTTTGGCTTACAGGACTGCAGCACTCAGTGTTAAGTGTTCATAACAGTGATTTTTGGCTTACAGGAAATGCAGCACTCATCTTAAGTGTTCATAACAGTATTTTGGCTTGCAGGACTGCAGCAGTCATCTTCAGTGTTCATAACAGTGATTTTTGGCTTACAGGACTGCCAGCACTATTTACATGCATTGACAGTGGGTTTTTGGCTTCCAGGACTGCAGCACTCATCTTAAGTGCATAACAGTATGTTGCCTTTGCAGGACTGCAGCACTCATCTTAAGTGTTCATAACAGTGATTTTTGGCTTGCAGAACTGCAGCACTTCATATTTAAGTGTTCATAACAGTATTTTCAGCTTGCAGGACTGCAGCACTCATCTTAAGTGCTCATAACAGTGATTTTTGGCCTGCAGGACTGCCACCACTCATCTTAAGTGTTGAGTAACACTATTTTTGGCTTCCAGGAACTGCAGCACTCATCTTAAGTGTTCATAACGGTATTTTTGGCTTGCAGAGACTGCAGCATTCATCTCACCTGCTCATAACGGTGATTTTTGGCTTGCAGAACTCCAGCACTCATCTTAAGTGTTTTCATAACAGGTATTTTCACTTTGCAAGACTGCAGCACTCATCTTAAGTGTTCATCCTTTTTGGCTTGCAGGACTGCAGCACTCATCTTAAGTGTTCATAACAGTATTTTTGGCTTGCAGGAGGCTGGGCACCTTCATACTAAGTGTTCATAACAGTGATTTTTGGCTTCCAGATCTCTACACAGCACTCATCTTAAGTGTTCATAACAGTGATTTTTGTTGCAGGACTGCAGCACCATACTTTAAGTGTTCATAACAGTGATTTTTGGCTTGCAGGACTGCAGAACCTATTAAGTATTTAGAACGGAGTATTTTGGCTTGCAGGATTGCAGCACTAATCTTAAGATTTCATAACAGTGATTTTTGGCTTGCAGGACAGCAGCACTCATCTTAAGTGTTCATAACAGTATTTTTGGCTTGCAGGACTGCAGCACTCATGTTAAGTGTTCATAACAGTGATTTTTGGCTTACAGGACTGCAGCACTCATGTTAAGTGTTCATAACAGTGATTTTTTGGCTTACAGGACTGCAGCACTCATGTTAAGTTTCCATAACAGTGATTTTTGGCTTACAGGGCTGCAGCACTCATGTTAAGTGTTCATAACAGTGTTGTCTTATATATAATTGTACACAGATTTACGTACAGATTATAATTCCTGAAATATATTTGTCTGTGACAACCGTAACCCATCACATGATTGAAGGATTTTGGAAGACATTATGGTATAGAGACGTGTTTCTAATTTTGTGTTTTACTGAAACGCTAATCTGTCTTTGCGCTCTTTTAAAACCAACTTTTGAAAAAACTATTTAACCGTTTACACACTTCTGTGACATTTTAACATTAACTGGATGCTGACCTGTTTGTGTTGCGTTTCACTTTTCTTGGTACTTTATGGTAAAAGACTGAGCACATTATATCGAAAGGAGCAGTGTTGTTACGTAACCCTTTTGTCAGACAAATTGTACCCAAGCTATATGCCAAAATTTAATGTTGTAGTAGTGGTATATCGTTTATAGTAGATAGAAAATGAGGGTTTTGCCCCCCCCCCACCGGTGGGGACCGGTGGTGGTGAGTCATGTGAGGGTTGAATGTATGTACATAGGTGCACAGACATACATATGTATTGGCATACATATAGCTATAATATTCGTTGATTTCATAAGCTGAAAATAGTCTCTGTTAAAATTAATTCTTTTTAATAAAACAAAACAGAAACGTTACGTCAACTCAACCTCATTTAATATGCATAAAACTCAGAATATTTAATTACTTGACGCTCATTAAGTATGCAAACACCATATGCCAAGATATCCCATTAGCTATGCACAAAAACAGAATATTTAATTAGGTCAGTCTCATCTAATATGCAAGCACCTTATGTTCATTTTTAGGCTGCAGTTTGGTTTTAAATAAGGTTTCATTTGACTCGTGACGTTATCATGGATGGTCGTATTTATAGCTCTGTGTTTTATTCTACTCTTAACCAAACTATACAAATGAAGTATAATATACACATACAACATATAAAATATAAATATTAACATATACAATATCTTCATTTATTCCCGTTTAGCACCATGTTGATGCACCAATTGATATTTTCGTCACCGTGCATGAACAGGGTGGTCGTAGACGAATGCCGTTATGCCTACATTGCCTTCTGTCACCACACATAATATGGAGCCTGGTTCACCCGTCCATCCTCGATAGCCAGTGACTTTGTTGAATGTTTTGAAGTATTTAGCCCAGAATTATGGTGTACCGCTGAAGTAATCATCGCCGTTGTACACCGTTTCGTAGATATTTGCCTTGTAATCGTTGATGAGACGTGAATTTCCACTGGAAACGTGACCAGTATGACCATGTACAAAGTGTTTACT
>JASANE010018078.1:0-12981 GCA_030248225.1 Trileptium ribeirensis
CAGCCAAAATAAAATAAAAAATATGGAAACATTGAATTTTGTGGTATTAAAACTTCGATATCTTTCATATTGGCTGAACATGTAGAAGACTTGAGGCTTTTTGCTAATGATATCAAAAGATGTGTAAAATAAATGACACTCAGTTTTTACTTTGTTTTCTAGAATATTTGGTTCTTTGTTTATTAATAAAACGAATGCGCAGAAAGTCAGCGTAACGACGTTTGTTTTAGGCGTCAAAGCCATCAGTGCAAGCTTGGAACTTAGGCAATTGGTTACCAACTACGGGTGTAATCTTAAATATTTACCCGAACAAAAATAAAAAACGATATATACGTACCATACAATAACATGTGAATAAACTGAATTTGACAGGAAAGTGAATAATTCCGCTTCCATCTGGAAACAGCAATTAGCGAGAGAAGAGAACGCAAAGAGAAAAATGAAGGGAATAAAAGCAGATATTTCTACGATAATAAAAAATAGACTAAAGTCAATTGGTTTAGTGTTTTCTGAAAACACCACCAGTTGCGTGCTGCCACCTAACTTTCACCAACACAGCTTGGTCATTTGTTCCATGGGTCAATAGCCCACACTGAAAAATTATATTTCAAAGCGTTTGAGAAGAACTTGGGTTTAATAAGTTTTCCTTGACATCCATTTGTATTTATGTTGTGAGACATTATAAATATGTTGCCGGAGCAATCACATTTCCCCATTGAAAACGTGAAAAACCATAATAATATCCTGTTTTAAACTGCTTAAGTCCAGAACCTCAATATTGAAGTATATAAATTTTTCATTGTATGTCAAGTCAAAGATATCGATTCGAGCTGTAGTCGTCGGGTAAAACATCATTCTACTTTTTTCCATTATGGAAATTTCTAATAAATGTGAAGGCGACTTTACTTGACTAGCATATTCTAAGATAGGTCACACGAGCGATAAAGATGCCATTTTTAGAGGAACAGGGTCACAATTTTCAAAACAGCTAAGCGCGAAACACCATGTTAATCGATATGATTTTGGAACAATGATGTTACAGCGCGCGATAGGTACTTGAGGTCGTTACTGATGGTAACCTCCAATGAACAGTATAATTCATTGCGTCTCCCAGTCTTTAGAACGAGAAATGCAATGAGTTATAGTGTTTTGTATATAGAACGGAAAATGGGGTTTCTTTTTGTCCAAATCTATGATACTACATTTGGGAGCGGATCAATGGGCCCAAAGAGGCCAGAGCACTTTGTAGTGGCATTGCAGCATAGTTATCATCGATTTGTGACATATTTATATACAGTTTAATATCATCGGTAAAAAAATTTACAATTAATATTGATACAAGATGCAAGTCGTTTATATATTATAAACAAAGTAGGTCATAGAATTCCGCCTTGGGGCACTCCAGATATAAGATTGTGGGAATCAGAGCAGGTATTATTTCATTTTACTCTGAAAGTCCTATCCTTAGGAAAAGCAGTTATCCACTGTAAAAGAGCATACACGTTCAATGTACGAGGTTCCGGCGGAAGGATATCGGGTAATTCGAGGGCATTCGGTCTCCCCAGGGGTATCAGCCAGGCGGTGCGAGAGAAAGAGCTCATCAGGGGGATAAATTTTGATATTTTTGGGAAGCAAAATTTTTCTTAATTTTCGCCAATATACCCCCGATTTAAGCCTATTTCTCCCACGATTTTTGCAAATTTCCCTCACTTTTTGCGTATTTTCAACCAATTTTGCTTATTTTTCCAAAATTTTCCGTGCGCCTTCGGCGTGAGGGGGCGAGAGCAGTGCGAAGCCTCAGGGGGATTCACCTACCTGTCAGGGAATCGGTGAAGGCCCGAAGGTGTGGGGGAATAACAGAGGGCCGCTAACTCATATACTTCAGAGCTTCTGGAGAAGCTTACATGCGAATCTGTATCAAACGAATTCGCAAATCCAATGTAAGTAAGCAATGCCGTCTGATTCGTCGTTGTCTAAAGCAGACCAGTCACTCACAGAGTCAAGTAGCTGTGAACATATTATTTTGAATTAAATCCATATTGATTTGGACAGATTATATTATTCCGTTACAGGTAATGCAGCGTTCACAGAGAGTTGTGTGCAATCACTACACATTGTGGTAGAATTATTAAAAACCGCTACAAAAACTGTCACTTTTAGAAAAACTGATATAAAAGCTGGCATTTTTCTAAAAATTGTTAATGATACTGCGTCACTTTTAGAAAAAACTGTTACAAAAGCTGCTTTGCTTTTAGAAACAGCTGCTATAGAAACTGCGCCACATGTAATAAACACTTATACGTTAGTGTATCAGATGCGCTCATGTTAGATATTTTTGACTATTACTTAAAAACGTATTTTAAGCTGTACCACAGGAAAACCATGTGTTGTTAACTTTAGAAACATAAATAATCCAATAGTAAATTGTTGGTTTTTGCACTGAGTTGCATTATGATTTAGAGCCGTCTTGAATAACGACAAAGAGCAATAAAGTTTTATTTATTTCAATTAATAAACCAACATACTAAGTATACATTACAATTGTTTATGTTTTGGGGTATCGTATATAATAATAAATTGCTTTTTAAAACCAAGTACATTACCCTAAAATCGTACATGACCCTAGGGATTACCACACTAGTGGTCGGACCTCAGCGGGTAATATACCCAACCCTTAGACCCCGCATCCCAACGCCTTCTTATGAATTCTTGTGATATTCCTTTCGGCGAGCGGCAAAATTATAGCAGTTAAGCACAAACCCACATTTACACTTTTTTGCACTCCCAAAGGAACCAGTTATCCTTCTAACTTACCAGGGCGGCGACCAGAGAGGAGGGGGGAGGGGGTTCGATGGCTGCAGTACCAGGGGTGTTCATATATCGGGTGGTATGATGTTTATACGTAAACTCGAGTTGTGGTGCCGTATACACTGGACCCAATTTCTTGGGCAAATAAAGCCAAAGCGGCACTCAGTTGATCAGAATTTTTACCCTACTCTAAAATCAAATCTAAAATACTCTATCAAATTTGAGAAATCAACCGTTCTTTCAGCCATTTTTTGAAAATTTATATGGTTGCATGTTTCCTCTGGTATTA
This sequence comes from Trileptium ribeirensis, assembly GCA_030248225.1. NCBI lineage: Eukaryota > Metazoa > Nematoda > Enoplea > Enoplida > Thoracostomopsidae > Trileptium > Trileptium ribeirensis. Next base: position 3,098 of record JASANE010018078.1, read on the forward strand.
TGCATAATTATTTTTTGCGTATGCTAGATCAGGCCCCAGTCGGTTCACCCCAGGGCTGGTAATTTGCACAATGTGGGACCATAATTACATAAAATTTCTAGTCATACTTTCAAAACGTGGATATCACTCGGATTCAGGACCAGACATTAGATTCGTGCAAGCTGAGAGCCCTGAATGTCTCAAAATATATTCATCGAGTTACCCCACGTTACCCGAATTTGTAGTTTCAATAATTCATTTAGCATTTCATGTCTTCGTAGAGTTCAATATATGTATATTCGTGCATTATTGCGGTAACGTACAATTTTGCCAATATGGTGGAGAGATTTTAGAGGCATATTTAAGCCCTCTACTCGACATCACTTGCCAGGTTTCCGAGACGGTGATAATTTACTGCTACTTTATTAACCATAATAACTTTATTGTAGCAGTAAATTTAAAACATATATCGTGTTTAGCACACTATTCGACTAAATGAATTGAATTGAATTGATAAACTCAATGCGGTATATATGTTACAAAGAACCAGCATATGGAAGTTTTGTCCCCCTAGGGTGTCTCTACCACTATGCAAAATATGGTATGTGAGGCACCATAGTGTAGCTGAAGCAATTTTAAGATGGTGCACATAGCTGCTGTATCGTCGCTAATAGTATGGTGGAGACTACACCATAAAATTTTTAAAAAAGGCATATGGTGTCACCTTGACCATGCTGTTATTTACAGGTGTTATAATTATAATGTGTGCTTTTGTATGGTGTGTTTGACACCATCAGTAAACACACTAGAGTGTCTTAGACACCTTAGTGAGGTTGATGGTGTCCCATACACAATCTATATTGTTATGTCATGTAGGTATGCACCGTATACCACAGGATTGTGTGGTCTAGACTACTGCGGGACAATATTGCGATATCGGGGGTTCTTTACAACGGAAACGACACATAATTATTTACAAAAAAAATAATTAGAGGGTGTCATTTGCACTCTTGTCATCAAATCATGACGCTCCATGTAAATATTAATACGTGTGCACAAATAATAATAATGGCATTTATAACGCGCCTTTTTCGTAAAAGCGTTGCAAAACCACCAGCGATTGTCAGAATATAAAATAGTCAGAATGCAACAAGTTTGTCATATCATTCTGGTGAACTGGCAAACAATTGAATCTTCAGTTTGCTTTAAACGTAGTCACGTCGAAAGCACTGTCACGTAGTGTGTGGCATACTATTCCAAGCCGATGGGTCGAGAACCGTATAAACACATTGTATAAATATCCGACAGGCTTTTATGATTTCGAGTTTCGTAAACGAAGTTGATAATACCGAAGTCGTGCAATTGGAATTAATTCTCGATACAGAAATTAAATTTGTTGGAATACTTGCTTTAATAAACCATGTGGGTCTTGAATCTTGATAAGTTATATCATTTTGTAATAAAACTCAGTGCTCCTTTACTTTTTTGAGCAATTCCTGTACAAGTTGCACATGTTGTGCGAATCTGCGCTCGGACCTTATAACACCACCTGGAGAGCATATCAGTTTAATTTACAATCCACCTATATCGTTGGTGATCGTGGAATAATAATGTTGTAACCGTTAAAAGAAAATAGACAGAGACATTTCATTGACAACAGTGCGTTGCTGCAATAGAAATATTGGTTACCGGTGGGTAGCGTAACACATATATAATAAATCACTGTAGATGATTCGGGTTAGTATAGTCAAGAGTGCATTAGGGAAGAGTTTGACACTTCCCTGCGCTCACATATTAGCCCGTGTTTGATGATACGGACGTGTTCCGCCAAACCCCCAGTTTCTTGGTGGGGGTAGCTCGGACCCCCAGTTTTTTTGGGGACGGAGGTCGGAAGGATCCCCCATCTTCTGGGGGTCGGTTTATCAGCAGCTGCCTATAAACCGAGCTTCTCCAGAAATTGGAGGTTCCTTGCGACTCCCCACCTTAAAAAATTGGGGGGGGGGTCCGGGCTACCCCTCTGGAAAGTGGGGGTCGGGGCATCTCGGCCCCCCAAGAAACTGGGGGTCAAGCCAAAAACGCCCGTATCATCAAACACGGGCTAATATGTGAGTGCAGGGAAGTGTCATACTCTTCCCTAATGCACTCTTGGTACAATTAAACAAGACACAGCACATAACGTAATGTACACCACAAAATTTTACTTGCGTTAAAGGGCAAAAATAGCTCTGAGGGTTTGATTTGGCTGCTGCCGACAAACTAAACATAAGACTGGAAACTTTTCAGTACCTTGAGAAGTTTTACGCTTGACGAACCCAATTTCCAAAATCTGCTCTCTTCAGTTGTTTGGTTATGTACTGCGCACTGCACATCAGAATAGCCAACATATTGGTTTTTCGGGATACTAACTACAGTTGTTCTGGTTTTCTGGAGTACAGCACAGATATTTAACGATTTTTAATTTTTACGGCCTACAAATTCGATTTATAGGATATAGCCTGTATTTAAGTGTTTGGTAATCTATTGTTTTCCGGGTATTTAGAACGGTTTGCATGGGTTTGTGGAAATCAGAATACGATAGTGTGGTAATATAGAGTCAACATGACTGTACCATGCTTTTTCAGGGTCTTCAAGGGGTTTAAGATCGACCGTCGAATAACCCGATTTATACCCAACAGTTTTGCCTATTGTCACATACTTGGTCGTGTATTGTTATCTGTGCCTTCAGATGAGCTATTGTATATTTCGTGCTATTATATATTCGGAGTTTCTAAACTCTTGTCAGACCAGAATATGACCAAATACAATATTATTGCAACAGACGCGTTTGTTAGACACATGCTCGTTGCAATTTTTCAAAACGTTCCTACACACCTGTGAAAATAAATTTTTGTTGCAACACAAAAAAACTGTATAGCAGAGTTGTACAAAACGGCTCAAACATGCGTGTAGCAGTATTTTCGAAAGCAGCTAGTTAGCTTGTTTGAATACCATAAAAGTGGTGTAATTTATGCAGCAGGTTTTTCTTAAACTCATCATAGTTTCCGTAGCAGTTTTTTTTCCAAAAGGACACAATTTTTGGAGCAGATTTTCTAAAATTGACACAGTTTCTGTAGGAGTATTTATAAAAATAAAACAGTTCCTGCAGCAGTGTTTCTAAAAGTGGCACAGATTATCTAGCAGTTTTTCTAAAAGTGATACAGTTTCTGTAGCAGTTTTTTTCAACAATTTTTCCACATTGTACAGTGGCTACACACAGCTCTCTGTGAATGATGTTTAAGGCGTAAGATAGTTATTAATAATAGATAACATTATTTTACAATTTGAAATAAGCGATACTGGTCTATAGTTTAAAGTATACGATGGGTCGCTTTTTATATAGAGAAATAACATCAGCGCGAAAAACGGTTTAGGAAAGCTACCATTCTTGAACTATTGTTCAAAGAAATGGGATAGTGGTAAACTCAGTGAATCACGAAGGTTTTTTAAATACCCCAGGAACTTATAAATAAAGTGTGGAAAAACGGCGATCCATGAAATATTAGTAATAAACCATGGTTCCTATAACATATGCCTTGTAGGTAACCGTGGGCAATATATATTCTGGTTGGCACATGCTTAGCCATTCCAACGCGGTCATAAAATAGTGATAAGCCCAAATTTTCTGTCAACTTGCTAACGAAGCGCAGTTTGTCCGACTCAAGAACGACATGAATTTTTTTATCATCCAAATTTGTGTATATACAGTTGCTCACATCACCATCAAGATCTTGTTTTGCCAGACAACAAACAACATATAAGCATATTAGAACACGTAGCACATATGATAGTGTTCTTAAATCGAATTGGTTGAACCGTTTTATGTAACGATACAAAGGACATGCATCACTTTGTCGCAAATGATATTAGATTTTCACCTTATAATAACATGTTCACATCATATTTTATTCTAGTGCATATGGTACGGTGTATCTTAATACACAACGATTATGTTTCCTTTTTGATCTTAATATCGTTGTAGTCTATGTGCTTAGTGCAATATTATTCATTTTATTACTAATTATATTTCTGCTTATCATACATTCATGTTGTAAAATATGTCTTCTTTCAATAAATTTTCACTACCTAGATAAACTTTCACTGCCAGGCCCGTACACTGGCCAATTAGGTCTTATCCTCCGCTCTAAGCTGTTATTTTTTCGTTATAACGTAACGCACCTCAGAGTTACTGCTTTATATATTTCTGCTTATCATACATTCATGTTGTAAAATATGTCTTCTTTCAAAAAATTTTCACTACCTGGATAAACTTTCACTGCCAGGCCCGTACACTGGCCAATTATGCGGCGTTCACGTTATAATGTCCCCAACGTTTGGAACCTATGTACCCCACACAGTGTCAGACACACCGTTGACAACAGGGTGTCTTAGACACCCCATGTTTTTAATAAATTTTTTCAACGGTAGCTAGTTACGCGTATTACGGCTTACCGACAGTGTCAGGCACACCGTGTCTTCTGGCAGTTTTATTGACAGTGTTCGGAATTATTTGAGCAATGTTCCTATGGTCTAGATACAAATATCGAGAATTTAGGAAAACTCCACAGGACAGTTGACTAATAAACCGCATTAGCTACAGACGGTGTCCGTTATAGTTAATTCGCGCCAAATTGGTAGCTAATGGTGTGTACGACACTGTCTAGAAAAAATGTAGTAGCTAAGGGTGTGTCGTACACCCTCGGCATTTGATATACAGTATGGGTATCACCCTGACTGTCTATACGGTAGGGTCACGACTACAGGGGGTAAAAAATTCCAAACAGCGGGGACATTATAACGTGAACGCCGCATTAGGTCTTATCCTCCGCTCTAAGCTGTTATTTTTTCGTTATAACGTAACGCACCTCAGAGTTACTTGGGCCGACGCTGTTCCGCAGCTATTCGACAGATAACAATTAAGCTTTGCAGAAACAATATGAAACTGCAGTGACGCCGTGATAGATTACCCCATTTAAAACCCAAGCACACAATAAAAATATCCCAAAAACTTACTTAATGCTACATAAAGCCTATAAGTTTATTGATGTGCTGGTGTTGTAGAATCTGATGCACCACGAAACTTTCTAGGTGCTAGTGGTATAATACAGTATATTAATAATCTAAAAATTTGTGAGTGTTACTAATTTGCAAAGCATCTAGTAATTATTCGGGTGTAACCAAGACCCAGTAGTCTTAGTTTTCCGGTTACAATTTTATCATCCGCATCGGTTATAAAGTGCACCATCTATGGCATGCACAGTGTTGTAGATGTCCGACATAAATTTCGCGAAAGCATTTCGATAAAATAGTCCGGTAGCACTGTTAAGACGTTATGATTTTAATGCGCTACAAGAAACTGCGCATAATTAATTTTTGCGTCCTAGCAAAAAAATATATCACATCATATCATAGTATCATAGGTTTTGATGGGCGCACCCCTAAAGTCATATTTACGGCCCCAAGTCATACATATCACCGCCGTTCTGAAGTCTGCGCACCACACAAACCTCCCTCTCCGCCGTGCGGCGAAGGAAAGCGGAAAATTGTAGCAAAAATTATCAGAAATTTGCGATGACACTGGCAAAAGTCGAAAGGGGAGAGGCGGGTCTATCTACATGCTCCCCGAAGGCCTCCCCTACCCCCCCTGACGATGTCCTCCTGACGACCTTCCACCCGAATGACAGTCTACCCCTAAGCCAACGGACCTTAGACATCTATGATATACGTAATATAAATATATTAATATATATAAATGTGCGTTTTGAATTCATGCCAGTGTAAACGAGAGACCACATCGAGTACAGTACCTGGCGTGGTAATAACCTGATAACCGCCTGTCAAAAATTGGAATCTTGAATCGTAACTAGGCTGTGTATGAATTTTCTTATAGAGGTTTATCAAACAATGTCCAAGCTGCATGATAGGGACGTGACCCATATCGCAACACACTACTCTGACGCCCAACTAGCCATCCCAATATGAAAAAGAATGTAAGGTTCCTTATATGTTGTTTTCGATGTAATATTTTAGAAAGTCTTACCCAAATCCCACCGAACAAGACCCGACCGGACTGCGGTCTCTGGTATAACCAGCTTCAACTGTCGAATAGGTAACGATACTCGATCATAAAAATTTTACTTTTGTGTCTAAACATGCTCTAATTGCAGTACACTTTTGTTAAATGTCTACAGACTACAAAACCCACGCAGATATTGAATATGTACGTGCTCTTACCAGATCGTAGATATCCTGATTTAGATAGAGAGTTTCGTTTTTGTAGGGATTGAGGTTGCACAGTGTCACAGCCGGGAATTCTCGTTCTTCGAATTTTAGCTATAATAAACACAAATCTTCCAGATGCTTACGATTGTTGAACTACTGATCAGTTACAAGCGCTATAAGATGTGCCTATAAGATGGTTATAAGTCAAGGTTGTTACGACATGGTATACAAAATTCATACGTATCAGGACAGTACCAAGTCATACTTGTTCGGTTGTCCTCTATCCCGAATTATTTTTCCGTCAATTGCAAATCAGGCTCCAGGCTAAATTCTTGTATAATTTTTCTCAGTCATAAACTAGAACGGATTCATTACACCACATAAGTAGCAGGTTTCCCGCAAAATTACTCGGGTCAAACTCGTTTTAAACATCTGCTGATGGAATAACACATATCGTCTTTTTAAAAGACCTATTCCATGCCAAATAAATTTATTAGTTTGTTTTGAGCCATAAATCGTGGTTTTAATTAAGTCGTTTTGAGAATGGCGAAGTTTATTACACTGCAGCAAAATGAACCTGATGATTATATTCTGGTGGTAAAATTTTATTCCCAATCGAAACATTCAAGAAATTTAGCCATATCGGTTGGCATATCTAATAGTAGATTCATCCGGCATAAAATTTTAGTTTGTGAAACTAGTATTACTGTTCATAACATACCGGTTTGAGTGACAAAGTGTTTGTAATATAGCTCGCCGTAATTGGTCTGCCGTCACATGCTTCGGTCATACTTTATCTAATAAAACTACCAGATTTCCTGACACAGGATATATTTAAGGACGTCCGCATAGATTATTTCGTGATCTGTACGATATAGCTGGACAAGATTAAAGGTTGAAATTCCTTATTGAAACAATGAAATTTTGTTAATTTAAGCTTACACGATGTACATTTATCCAGGAAGTATACGTAAATAAATGCAAGTTGTATTCTTTCCGCGCGCGTTAGGTGCAATTAAATTTGCGACCTAGCATTGATATGTTTATATTCCTAGTAAGATTTATTTAAGGCTCGTCCTATATTAAACGTTTTATAGAATTTGGGAATTTGGGTATAGGAATTTCGGAGTCGGAATTTTGGAATGGGTTACTAGAAATTTCCGAATTGGAACATTTCATTCAGAAGCTGAAAAAATGTGAAATCACTAATGCTATATTCAAAAATCGGAAGAGGGGAATTAATGATGTTGGGTGTTCGGAAATTGAAATTGAGAAAATGAAATTTTCGTTTGATCGTCGGGTTTTGTCTTAGATGAGGGCGAAGGCTTTACGAATTTTCGTTTAAAAATTACATCTTATTCAAAACCTTGTTTGCATATCATAGTTGTTACTCGAGGATGTTAAAATAAAGCAATTCGTCATTATCACGAAGTTTGGTTCAGGCGCCTTTGAGCTCACAAATATATTATTAAAGGCTAGAGAAACTGAATTTAGCTTTTCAATAAAGTAATAAATTATCTGAAATTGTCAGAACGTAATGTCCAGAAGCGTTGATTTTAATAATTGAAATTCTAGAAAAACACATATAATAAAAAAATTCAATAAATATACAGCTTGTTGCCAAATAGACAAAAGCAATGTTTAGAATAAGAGGAACCATGTATGGTTGCATATCGTATATGCATTAACTGTTGTTCATGTTATTTTGTTTATAGAAGTTTCATTGAAACGCTTACGCCAACTTTGTTTAAGGATACCTAATGTTCTATCCAAATTTTATTAACTTATTGCAGTACGGCATGACTGATGTAATCTTAGAATATTTCAATCATGAAAATATAAATACATGCTAGGTTAAATGACAACTATTGTATTTAGCTAAGCATGTACGTAAATGTGACATAAAATATTTTGAAAATACAGTTTTCGTAATTATTCTCAACTAAGGGAGATGGTGTAGCTGCTGAACAGTTTGGATGGATGTTTCGTAATTAAAAATACTTAGCTAACGTCAGGTAATTTAATTTCCTCTCGGATTGCAGCTTTGCAGCTTAGATGAGTGGGCACTTGTGAATTAATATTAGAAACCAACCATCCGTTTTGATTTAATTTCAAATTATAATTATTTGCTTTTAGAAACAACCAATTTCGTATATATTTGTATGCTAAAAGAAAATTTTGATTTCAAGATAAACCAATATTAATTAAAATAAGCGTTAAGAACGATTTAAGCATTCTTATACTATTTGAGGATTTTGACACACTTACTCATTTTCGATTAAGCGCTTACTTTGGTACCTTAAATCTCGGCAAATGCCGTATTTCGTAAACTGCTGCTATAACAGAGCCGAAAACAATAAAATTGTATATCTCAAAATTTTTCGAAAACGGCAATCCCGGAACTAGCACCGAAAACTACCGCAAATGACTATTGTATTACCTCCGTTTGCACAGTAACCTCGTAGCTGGTATACTTTTGGATAAGGAGAACCATTTGAAATGTGAACATAGCCGTTGAGCCGATAAACATAACAGCCCAAAACAACCGGAGGCATGTGTTTTGGGCTGAGCCGATGTGAGGAATACCGTGCGCCGATGTCCATCCTGCGAAATCAACCAAAATACGACCTACTCCCATTCTGCAGCTCTTGACTACCGTCTACCTGTGCGTACGGCCACACGTCTGAAATCAATTTATTTGTGGTTGTAATGGGTAAATGATTAATAAAATGATAAATTTAAAAAATTCATCTTTTGTTTGTCCCGTAACAGGTCATGTTTGATGTAAGATTTTTTGTTATGCTAAAAACAGAATTAAAGGTCTCAAACAATCCACTAGCTCTTGTTTAATAACATACCCATAGTAATATACTAAAATTAGTTTTGGACACGTGTCATAATTTGACTTTAATTTTCGACACTAACGACGAAATCTTATGACAAGCAGATAAAAGTGCCAATCAACAGTAGTAAGCATTGGGCAGAAAATATCACAATCTCAGCTCGCCTGGATTCGTTTTTATTTATAAGTCTACCGCACTACGATCATTACATAATTTTATCATGGATAGGTTTACCCAGAAGGTAATTATAACCATTAAATACTGCGGCAATTTATCATTATTTTGCAATTTAAAGCTGTTACGGTCGATTCAAAAACAGCGAAACTTTCCACATCACCCGAATACGTTAATGCATAGTGCATGCGCCTAATTTCAACTTCAATGCGGACAGAGCGCTATAATGTGATATTCATTGGTTTGAGCCAGACACGTTATATTTCAGTCAAGTTTATAACAAAAAAGCGGCTTGACAGCTTTATATTTAAAGTATAATCAAGACTATGATAGTAGACTCTGTTGAAGAGTGTGACGGTTTTCAGCTGCCACTTGTTGACGTCGGCGATACGTCGCGGTCGTTTTCGCCCTTACTTCACCAGGTTTATGACCGAGTTGGTGGGCTCAGAAACATGACCCATCCCCCTACCACCAGGTTCTTGGATCACAAGGTTTTACCTGCACAAGATTCTTGGAGCACCAAATCACTACCCCCACTATATTTTGGAAACTACCAGTCCTTTACCGCATTAGGTTGGCACCAGCCCACCCAATTCCCTGCCAATGTTCCCCAATAACGACTGATTTGGC
>JASANE010018080.1:0-17414 GCA_030248225.1 Trileptium ribeirensis
TAAAGGTACGTAAAGTACGTAAACCCTGAATGGTGGTGAAACAATAACAGTATTGCTTATATGTTCACTGAATACCCACGCAGCCTGATTACATCAGGCTGATGTAATAGTTACGTCAGATTATTGCATCAGCGCATCACATTTTCCATATTTATAATCACATCACATTCTTCTATTCGTCACGTGACTACAACTACAGTACAACACCAATGGCTTGTCGGAAAGCACCAAGCTGGAACTAAACAAGGTGCTCCACAAACAATGTTACGATCTTGCGGTGCTACAAGAATCAAAGCTAACGGCCAATAAACCAAACCCAACGTCCGGCAGATACTCAGCTGGCTAGTCCAAACTTCGGAAATTATAGCCGGGGGCCCTGTTTCACCTGCTGGATGGTGAGATTTGGCCGGATTTTGTCGCCTTTAGACGTTGATTTTTCTCAACAGGTGGTTTGAACGGGGGGTACCAGAATTTTTGCCGTGGGCCCCTCCCGCCCCCCCCCCACTTTGGACTAGCCAGCTCAGTGTATAGAAAAGACCGCCGAACAGGAAGGAACGACAACGAAATCGGGCTCGAAGGCGGTGTCATGACGTCCGTTCGAGATGGCATCCAGAATAGGCTCCGGTCAAGACAATGGTTGCGCCCAAGCGACCTCACCAGCGATGTGATTGAAGTGACTGTATACATGGAAAACAAAGGTCTGGATATAATCCACGTGTACGTGCCGCCTATTCGTCAAACCGCAGACGACACCAGGCAAAAACGCTTTAACCCTGCTGCTTTACCAACCAACCAACACGGCATAATATGCGGAGACTTCAACTGCCACAGTCCGGCTTGGGATCCACTCAAGGACCAAGACAAGAAGGGAAAACAACTGAACGATTTGATGACGAACCACAACATGGTACCGCTCAACAACGGCGCAGGTACCAGGACGAACCCTGCCACTGGACAACCAACGCGCCCTGACGTCACAGTGTGCCACCAAAATCTGGCAACAAAATTCGAATGGACCACGTCTGAAAAGGGGACCAGCGACCATTTGCGCATAAAAATCGAGTACTCCACCAAACACAACACCGACAAACACAAACGTCAAACCTTCTGGAGCTACAAGAAAGCAGATTGGCGCAGTTCCAAAACAAGCCTGTCAAAAGACCTGGCACAGTTCAAACCCGGCGAACTACAAACGCCTAACTGTAGCAAACAAAGAATGGACGGACAAGGTGATGCGCGCTGCAACCCGCACAATCACGAGAGGCAATCGCACCATGGTCGATCTATTCAACAAATTTTTCTGCAGTGTGTTCAGTCAGGTACCGTTAAATCAGCTTCCTAGTTACAATGATAGAACAACAGCGTTCCTAAGTTCCATAACTATATCTGACCTAACCGTTCGTAACAAATTAGTATCGTGCAATGTTACTGCGTGCCCCGGCTTAGATAACATCAGCAACTAGTTTCTAAACAAATGCAACCTTCCTCTTGCAGCACCTCTGCGCCACATCTTCAACTGCTCCATTGCGTCTGGTCAACGCCCATCCGATTGGAAAATTGCAAAAGTTATCCCAATTCATAAATGCGGCTCGCTGCAGGACGTTAACAATTATAGACCTATTAGTTTGACCAGCTCATGTGCTAAAGTACTGGAATCGATCGTAAATGACGGCATCAACAACTTTCTAAGCGTAAAAAACCTACTCTACAACTCGCAATTTGGATTTACCAAGAAACGATCATGTGAGATACTTCTCGTTAAATTCACGGATTTTGTCAAGACGATACTAGATCAAGGGGATTATGTAGATGTTGTCTTTCTAGACCTACAAAAGGCCTACGACAAAGTACACCATCAGCGATTGATAATAAAACTACATGGGTACGACATTCGTGATCCTATCTTAGCTTGAATAACCACACTACTGACCAATCGAAAACAGCTGGTGTCCTTAGGTTCATCCAGAGCGACATAGACAGTGCCGTCATCCAAGGGTCGACCATCGGGCCGTTACTGGTTAACATATACATCGATGATCTCGATGAACACGCTGACTCAGTTATCTTCAAATTTGCTGACGACACTGCCTTGTGCCGCCGCATCTCAAGGAAATATCCAGATCTAGACAGAAACTCGTTGCTTGATGGAGTAATGGAATGGTCGAAAACGTGGCTCATGAACTTTAACGTCTTAAAATGCAAAGTACTTCATCTTGATTACAACAATCCCAACAACACCTATAGCCTGAACATTAGTTACGAAATAGACTATCAACGCTACGCTTACAGTCGCTCGAAACTCGCCGCCTAAGGTCGGATCTCATTCTGCTATACAAACTTACACATAATTTATGCAACTTCGATCCCGAAATTCTGTTTGACTTCATAACGCCAATTCATAGACTGAGGCGACATTCGCTACAACTTCGCGCTAAATCAACTGCACGTCTAAACAGTCGCAGGTATAGCTTCGCACATCGCAACGTGACCATATGCAACATGCTGCCGCAATTATTAGTCTCCGCCCCAACTCTAAAATCCTTCAAGTCACGATTGCACCAATGTGGCGCGATTTAGCTGGCTGGTGCTGCGGCTCCGTCTTCGTTTCAGGGCACAATGGCGGGAACCTATCGGAAGGTTCCGACGACTTCTCCATGGCAGAAGCAATTACCGAAGCATTCAGCCGTGCACAGCCACAACCATGGATGGAAGGTAATGAATAAGTATCAACCATGGTGGAACGAAGAAGTGGAAGAGGCTATAAAGCAACGTGATGAAGCAAGAACGCACGCTCTGGAACATCATCAAGTCCATTGATGGCAGAGCTGCAAGGACACCAAGTGAACCAACGATGGAATACAACAACAAAACCCTGAAAACCACCCACAACAAAGCCAATGCGCTTATCGATCAATACTCTGGAGTTAGCCGACTAACCAAAGCCAAAGACAAAACCTTCGAAAGAAAAAGAAGTCACAAAGCCGTGCGATCACCACCAACATCATGACATGTGCGCCAAATTCACAATGTGGGAACTCAACAACTGCACCAGAACCCTCAAAAAGAAAAGCGCCCCGGGACCTGATGGTGTCCCAAACATGATGATCTCACACCTACAAGCTGCAGCTAAACACGCATTGCTGTTAGTATGCAACCGCTCATGGGACAGCAAAGAACTACTACTGATATGGAAACGGGCAGAAATTATACCGATTTTAAAACCAGGAAAACCATCGAACAACCCGTCATCCTACAGGCCCATCAGCCTCCTGTCGTGTGTAGAAAAACTCATGGAACGAATGGTGAAAAACAGACTATCGTTTTTGGTTGGAAATGGACAACAAATTCTCAACAGTCCAAGCTGGATTCCGTCCAGACAGATGCACTAAAACCATGTCCTCAAAATGAGCCAGCAGATAGCAGACGGGCTACAACAGAATCCAGGAAAAACAACAATTTATCATATATGTACCTGCGCATTATGGGTCCTCAAAACGCAAGAAGTGGGTATATATTGTTAGCCAATCCTGCAACATGACTGATATTTGGCTGATTTTTTATGTAAATGCTTAATGTAGCTCTGCGCGCCTGTCTTTGCTACATATTCAATAGTCATGATTCACCGCCTTGGCGATAAGACTATCTATTAGAAACAATATAAGATATATATATAGTCAAGGAAGTATTGCAAAAGCGGATATAGCTTAAAAGAATAGTAGATGAAGTGCTCTATAAAATGGTACCAATAACCCACATACATCTGTAGCAATTGTGGAGATATTGCTGTTTTATGTGTATTTTTGGCTTTCATGGCTCTGTAAAAACATTAGACCCAACCCATTGCGTTTCATTACAACAGCAAATATAGAGGATGAATAGCTCTATATAAGGGGCCACGAGCGATTGCGGATATGTTGTTTACGTGTTTCCGGGGTCTCACGGGCACGCGTAAAATATTTTGAAAAAAACTCCGCAGTGTGAATAACAGCAACGGCAGCAAGTTATAGGTCGCTGCGTAAATGCTAAATAGATCTCTAAAATGAGACCAACAACATTCATATATGTAGCGTGGGCGGTTGCGAAGATATTGTCATTTTCGTGAATTTTGGGTGTCTTGGGCCCATTGAAAACCTTTTGAACCAAAAGTACAGATACAAAATAATGACAACAGCAGCATACTATTTTCAGGAGTAAAATAATGACACAGCAGCACACATTTAGAGGGTGATTCGCTCCACAAAATAAGACCAATAATAACGTACATATAGCTTGAGAGGTTGATGCGATATTGTCGTTTTCCAATATTTCGGGTGTCATATGTATGCTTCAAACACACAAAGACTGTTGTAATGTTAAACGCCATTTAACAAAATTTCAATCTCTATACGCTTTCCCAGTGTAAATTACACTTCATTGCATTGTATAACGGCTATTCTACCAAAACGGTCACTTCAAATTCTGCTTACCAATTGAACAAACTTTAGCGACAGGTCTGACGCATAAACGGAGTCTACAAGTGCCAAAATTGCCAAGGCAAATAACAAAAGGAATTTCGCTTTTGTTCCATACTCACTGACGATAGATATTGTCATAATCCAGAGACAATTGTGGCATCTACAGTTGTCCCATCATCAACATTTCTACACAAGCATAACGTAGTAAATTATTAAACGTAGTAAATTACAAAAACTGCGCGAAGCAATAATCAAAGCATTTTATATCTTATTTATGTATACATGTATTTCAACTAAATATTTAATCTATGTATAAGTATCACGCTTTATACAAATTATGTAACATCCACCACACAAAACCTAGCTAAAAATTAGTTAGTTAATGAGTAATATCAACAGGATTGATTTTAAAATTTGCACAAAATTAACTAATCGGCTCACTAATTTATTTATTAGCATGTACCGTCAAGTTTTAGAGCTTCATAAATGTCATATTCGTGATCAATGGCATCGAAAATCATTGTGTGCTATTTTTTTCTGAGCACGTTGAAAATTTTCAAAAAATTAGCTAATTAATAATGTATTAGTAATTACCTAATTAACTAACTAATAGTAATAAACATCAGATTCGTAATAAGCACGGGGAGATCTAGTATACCCAACAAAATAATATCTTTACACTTATTATTCATTGAAAAATAAGCAATTTTTGTTTGAAAATGCTAATAGACCAACACGCTTAACTAATTTACTTACTAATTAACTAAAACAAATTTTGACAAAAACTATATCTCTTGCACCTGAACGGTATAGGTTGTTCAAACAAAAAATAAATCGGCGCAGTAGCTAATGAATAGTTAGATGGACGGTACCGATATTACACCCTCTGATGAAAACAAAAATGTTTCGCTTCGCTCCGCTCAATTACTGTAAAATAGAATTTGCCGACAGTGTCAACATTTAAAAACTAGTAAGCATTTTGTGTACAAAAAAACCCGGAATTACCGCTACAGTCCTTCATATGAGAAATTAACTACACGATGTTCAAATCGTTGTAGTATATATCTGTTTTATATCTGCCCTTTTTATTTATTTAAATTTTGCCTCGGGCATGAACCGCGGGACTCTTGGTTTGAAAAAGCGAACGGGTCCCTGAGTTTTTTGGCTCGGGACACATGAGAAGAGCACCCGAGTTTCAACAAGGGATTCAAAATGTATGATAGATAGATACGTACGTTTATTTGTTAGAAAGCACAACAAAATAGTCAACATAGACAACTGTTTTGGAACATTTAATCACTTTTGTTTTTTTTAGTTGGATTATGCATATATAGTTATGTATGTCAACATTTTACCATGTAAAATCTTAAAAAAACTCGTAAGTTGCCTCAGAAAAGCTAAGAACATTCAGTTTGACGCAGTTTGCGCAAGCCTGTACAGCGGATGGCATTTTTCCGCAGGGAGCCCAAAGAACCGACATCTTGATAGATAACGACTACGTTACTAAAACTGTATAGTGGCGGTCGACTACTATTCAGTTAGAATTTTGCTTAATCCCTAGGCCCCCGAATGGCTGGCCAATTGGCTGATTATTAGGTATAGAGTTTTCGAAGTGGGTAATCGAATCTACACCCCTTACTTGCCCGGTATTCTCAAGAATAGCACCACTTGCAGAGCTGCCCCGAATGGCTACCGCACTCAAGTTGCGCTACTAACCTCAGAGCCCACCTGATCTGCTCGCCCGGGTATTGCTTACTCAACGCTTGAGGCCGAAGTTGTGAAATATTACTAACTTTTACTACTAGCTAATATATCACCACTTCTAATAAAATTATGGTCAGTTCAATTTTGATAAGGAAGCTAATATTACTAACTTAATTATTACTTTGATTAAGATTACTTAATTGTGAAGCCCAGCTCCTTAATGCTGCGTTCTTTGATTAAAGCCACAATTTTCCAAAGCCAAGATCAATAATCAATAATAACGCTAAACCCGGCGTAATTCTTTACGATCCGTTCTTTAAATATAATATGAAAATTCAGCACAACGTAATACGGTCGTCAATACGCAATTCGTTTGCATAACCTTGCAGTTATACAGGAACCAGTTAAAAACTGGACCCACCACGTAAAAAGAAGATTCCATGTTATATACTATCAACCGAAAAGTGTAACCCGATCGTATAATAAAAGAGGGTAGCTCAGTAATCTTTAGCAAACAATTTAAAACAAAAATGGTTGCAAGCCGCAATGTATATAACAACTCAAAGCGCGGTATCGAATGACTTCCAAATCACAACTGCTAAAACTGAAAAATTATAGAGCAACTAAACGTTGCAAGTAAGGAAAACAAAATCAATTTATGCAAATTACTATAAATTTCGGTAACAGAAACAAAATCCCAACTTTTGAAGTCAAATTTTAACACCAATAAATGAGTGAAACAGTGTAACAACCTGAATTTGGAGTTTTCGAAGGGTTTTGGACCCCAGGATGATCTAATAGCCTACCGAACCCTTGACACCATCGAAAAGTAAAAATTTCACTCAACTTATTTTTTCCTCTTCCACTAGCTAGCTACTTAGATTAATGTTCATCTTCTTTATTCTTAACTAATTTTATCTCATTTTTCTCTTCACCTTTCTTCCACACTTCCCTAAATTTCCCAGATTTACATTCTATCCCAAATTCCATTCACACCCCTCTCTCCAACTATCTATTCTTCATTTGTAATTATTACTCTAAAATTTTAATGTCAATCCTCTGATTCATATACCACATTAAATCTCCCTTCCATCCAATTCACTAAACTTTCTCCTTTCCCCAAAATACCTTATTTTTCTTTTTCCACCTATCCCATACCCTGCAACTCCTCCATTAATCTGAATTGAATTTACCATTTTACTAAGGTGTTCCTTTTCCCATTTCACCTGAAATCATTTCATTAAACTCGCCCATTTTCTAAAATCTTTTTGCCTTTCTCATTACAAATTTGCTATTTTTAATAACCCCTTTGCTCTGCCCCTTCTACAAAACAATCTACTCCACAATTTCATCTAATTATTCTCTCAGTTTTTTTCTTTGCTTCAAATTTCCTTACATTAACTTCCCCAACACCTACCTTTCCAAATTTTACATTCCTCTCTTCCCTCCTTCCCAAATTTGAATTTCCCCAACAATTCTTTCATCTCATTATCCTTCCACCGTTTTTATGTCCCCCTTTTCCCACCAAAATCCTTAGAACATCCCATTCCCCTTTGCCAAAATATAACGACCAATCACACCAATCGTACTAAAATTCCCTTTCCCTTTATCTAATCCTCATCACTTTTACCTTTCCCAAAAAATTCCCCAAATTTCTGTTCCTTAAACGAACCGTTTCTGATCTTTCGCCATCTTTCCAAATTCCTTCTTCCCTATCACCCGCCCACATTAAAATTCCCTTTCCCTGGACTACCTAGTTAGCATTCAATTACTCCCTTCTCTCCTACCTTTTAAATTTCGCTATTTCCACAAATTTCTTATTTCCACAAATTCCACAAATTTCCCTATTTCCAAAAATTAACTTAATTCTTTCTTGCACCTGTATAGCCTTCCACCTTCTTTTTAGGTGGTTATTGCGCTTCCACTTTTGGTACCATTTTGGTCGCCCATGTCATCACTTCAAAATTCACATACGATAACATTGTAAACAACTGTGTTTAATTTCTTCAAATTTCTCGTATAGGGGCGGGCAGGCACGCTCGGTGGTAGTAAATTCCGCTCACATGAGTACTCAACGTTGTTTCATTTTTATTTAATAAATTCCAACTTGGTGCGTTTCACTAATCTTGCGTTCGAATAGCGGCCGGACGATTGCGTGTAAATTTATCAACTCACGGCGGTGCTAGGCATAGTGATAAGTTGCGGTGTAGGCTGGGTTGTATTCAGCTTCTAGACTATCTGCAAGGGCCCTACGTATCCAAGACCGTTATGTATGATTTTCAAGCTCAGTCTAAATTTCGGTACGCCCTTGGTTCTCAAATAGTTCCTAGCGACCCATCTTCTGGCACTTATCCCTTTTCGTTCTCTTTCTGTACAAAATCATCACATGTTAGGACACGTATAATTTAGTCTACAACAAGCAGAGCTACGATGATAGGCTGTATCATATTTTGTACGTGTGTGCTGTGAACTTGGAACTGAAATCGTGTTACGACGACTATGTCAGGCGTTTCTGTTATGTTTACATCTAGGCACAGCCCGCGAGCGGCTAGCTAAAGGCGGTAGACGGTTCGGTTAGTACCAACCAGGAGTCTAGAGTTGTACTCTTCTAGGCGTTCCTTCAGAGTTGGCATTCCTTCAGAACACGGCAAAACATGCTATCAGCCCCCCTCAGGCTGGCACGTAAAAGTTCCTACAATTTTTGCAGCAATACCTTAAATTTAATGGTACGTATAATTCGTGTGGTAGATCCTGAAAAATGCTGCAAAATGATGCAGCTATATGTACAAACGTTGTAACATAAAATGCTTCACTTTTACAAAATTTTCTGAATTTACGTAGCGAGGTTTTTCAAAAATTTTGTGATAGTGTACACTGTCTGCACATATTTCTAGCAGTTTTATCCAGCGCTCTTGTGCCACACCAGCACTTAAAATAATACGTGAGTTTTGAATTTTTTTGTACTATTTTGCCGTAACGTACATGAATATTATGCTTTTTTAAGACAAGATGTCATAGCATTGAATATTATGCACACTAAAATATTAAGTGCTTATTATAAACGTATGCACTCGATATATTTAGCATCGTTACCAGGCTATTATGAATGTTATGCGGCAGCGGTGGTATCGAATTTACTTTAGATGCAAATCATGTCGTGAAATTTGTAATGAAATTGACATGGTGTTGATGCGAATAAATAATTTTGATTGTTTTAGCTTGTACGTTTGCAGGAAAGTTTTTTATTTAAAGCATTTAAAGATTCAACGGTTGTGCTTTAGCACTGTTTTGGTGATCATAGCTTATTTGTACTACCGCTACAACTGCTACATAAATATGCAATATTATTACAAATTAAATTATATTTTCAAAAACAACAATACTTTACGGAATAATATTCTGCTCTATATTTAGTATAAGATGCATACACTTCTATCAATTAAAGCCATTGCGGAATCACCTAAACCATTTACAGCATCGCCCGACAGCTTGAATTGCAGTTTCGAAAACATGTAGGTACAACATGATTGTCATGCGTTCGAAAAAACCTTGGTCTTGGCGCATGCCCTGGCTCTAAGTTCTCCCACCGTTTCATGATAAAAGATTGCAGCACTCTCTTTAGTTACCATTAGTTTCGCCTATTTTCGTTTTTTGGAGCGTATTTCGGAGGAATGTTTCACAAACTACTCCATTGGATATTGCAGTCTTGGACACTTGAGTTATGGCTAATTTTGTGATGTATCGTCGATTAATGTGCGCGACATTTGTACGGAATGTGATAACTCAGCGCAGCATTGCGATGTTGTTATTTTCGCTCTGGGAAATTGTTTTCGAATGCGGTGATTGGTGCAGGTAGCGGTTCTTGTCCCATTTTCAAAAAATTTTCATGAAAACAGATTTTGAAGCTCTATTCACTAGGTAGTAAAATATAAATTAAATCTAGAATGCTATTATAAACACATAATGTTTCTTAATTTTTCTAGATTTTTTCCTTATTTTTGCTACGTTTCTGCAGTTTTTTGTCCGAATTTTTTGTCAATTTATATCTATTATACCAAATTCTCCGATTTTTCTTTCCTAAAGTTTTTTCTTTTCGTTTTAAGTGCGTCAGTGTTGCTAAGTATAATGGTCCGTCAAACTGCGAAAGTTAAATATATAAGGCAAAATTTTACCATAATTTGATCTCGGGATGTTACGCTTGAGGTATGTTCAAGTTTCCGAAGTTTTTAGTGCTTCGCTGGAATAGCCATTAGTTTGATGCGCCCTCGACTCTTTTAAGATTGTGCTAAACTAATCTGAACCTGGTGCTTCGCGTAGAAGTTGAGTTATGTCTTTTATAAACCGCTAAATTTGAGTTCAAACTCCTCTAAAAGGTTACGTCACTTTTTGGATCGATCTTAGCCAAAATTTAGGAGATTACTGTAGCTGACAGAGTTGAAAGGGGCAAAAACGAAGTTAGGAAAAGACCGTTGGAATTCGATTTAGGACAGGGGAATAGAATATTGAAGGGGTTTCTAATTGTCAAAGCCTAGAAATGCGGTGTTAGAATTGTAGCACCAAAATCTAATTACCCTAGCAGTAGATACAAAATGGGCGTTTTGCCCCCCCCCTCCCGGAGGAGGTTGGGGTGATGAGTCGTGTGTAGGTTGAATGTATGTATATAGGTGCACAGACATATATTGGCATACATGTCTACTTCACATATATATATAAATACATACACATATAGCTTTAATTTTCGTTGATTTGATAAGCTGAAAATAGTCTCTTATGAAATTCTTTTTAATAAAACAAAACAGAAATGTTACGTCAACTCAACCTCATTTAATATGCATAAAACTCAGAATATTTAATTACTTGACGCTCATTAAGTATGCAAACACCATATGCCAAGATATCTCATTAGCTATGTACAAAAAACAGAATATTTAAATAGGTCAGTCTCATCTAATATGCAAGCACCTTATGTTCATTATTAGGATGCAGTTTGGTTTTAAATAAGGTTTCATTTCACTCGTGACGTTATCATGCATGATCGTATTTATACCTCTCTGTTTTATACTACTCTTAACCAAACTAATAATATATAATACGTAGTAGTATAGTAGGGGGAATACGAACATAGAGGATCCGAGGATCCATTTTGGCTTTTTTTGCAGGAAAATTTTTATGTTTTGTTTGGGGTCATTACCGGAGTGCTGGGTTGTACTGGGCA
The DNA here is from genome assembly GCA_030248225.1 of Trileptium ribeirensis. NCBI lineage: Eukaryota > Metazoa > Nematoda > Enoplea > Enoplida > Thoracostomopsidae > Trileptium > Trileptium ribeirensis. The sequence continues at coordinate 11,374 of JASANE010018080.1, forward strand.
ATTAGGGGAGGCTACGGCATTGTACGGAGCTAGGTGCGGGGTTGTACCATGGTGTCGGCGTGTGCCGGGTACTTGTTCAAAGGATATTATATCACGAATATATAGCATACATATATGTATATTGCAAGTATGGTGATACAAACGTTTCGGCCGTACCAAGGGCCTCATCAGGCGGCTGTAGGCTACCGCTACGTTTTTTCTTTATTGAAAAAAATTACACAATAATACAAATGAAGTATAATATATACATATAAAATATAAATATTAACATATACAAATGAAGTATAATACATACACACAACATATAAAGTATAAATATCTTCATTTATTCCATTTTAGCACCATATTGATGCACCAATTGATATTTTCGTCGCCGCGCGTGAACTGGGTGGTCAGTAGATAGAAAATGGGCGTTTTGCCCCCCCTCCCGGAGGAGGTTGGGGTGATGAGTCGTGTGTAGATTGAATGTATGTATATAGGTGCACAGACATATATTGGCATACATGTCTACTTCACATATATATATATATAAATACATACACATATAGATTTAATTTTCGTTGATTTGATAAGCTGAAAATAGTCTCTTATAAAATTCTTTTTAATAAAAAAAACAGAAACGTTACGTCAACTCAACCTCATTTAATATGCATAAAACTCAGAATATTTAATTACTTGACGCTCATTAAGTATGCAAACACCATATGCCAAGATATCTCATTAGCTATGTACAAAAAACAGAATATTTAATTAGGTCAGTCTCATCTAATATGCAAGCACCTTATGTTCATTATTAGGATGCAGTTTGGTTTTAAATAAGGTTTCATTTCACTCGTGACGTTATCATGCATGATCGTATTTATACCTCTCTGTTTTATACTACTCTTAACCAAACTAATAATATATAATACGTAGTAGTATAGTAGGGGGAATACTAACATAGAGGATCCGAGGATCCATTTTGGCTCTTTTTGCAGGAAAATTTTTATGTTTTGTTTGGGGTCATTACCGGAGTGCTGGGTTGTACTGGGCAATTAGGGGAGGCTACGGCATTGTACGGAGCTAGGTGCGGGGTTGTACCATGGTGTCGGCGTGTGCCGGGTACTTGTTCAAGGGATATTATATCACGAATATATAGCATACATATATGTGTATTGCAAGTATGGTGATACAAACGGTTCGGCCGTACCAAGGGCCTCATCAGGCGGCTGTAGGCTACCGCTACGTTTTTTTCTTTATTGAAAAAAATTACACAATAATACAAATGAAGTATAATATATACATATAAAATATAAATATTAACATATACAAATGAAGTATAATACATACACACAACATATAAAGTATAAATATCTTCATTTATTCCATTTTAGCACCATATTGATGCACCAATTGATATTTTCGTCGCCGCGCGTGAACTGGGTGGTCAGTAGATAGAAAATGGGCGTTTTGCCCCCCCTCCCGGAGGAGGTTGGGGTGATGAGTCGTGTGTAGATTGAATGTATGTATATAGGTGCACAGACATATATTGGCATACATGTCTACTTCACATATATATATATATAAATACATACACATATAGATTTAATTTTCGTTGATTTGATAAGCTGAAAATAGTCTCTTTTAAAATTCTTTTTAATAAAACAAAACAGAAACGTTACGTCAACTCAACCTCATTTAATATGCATAAAACGTAGAACATTTAATTACTTGACGCTCATTAAGTATGCAAACACCATATGCCAAGATATCTCATTAGATATGTACAAAAAACAGAATATTTAATTAGGTCAGTCTCATCTAATATGCAAGCACCTTATGTTCATTATTAGGCTGCAGTTTGGTTTTAAATAAGGTTTCATTTCACTCGTGACGTTATCATGCATGATCGTATTTATAGCTCTCTGTTTTATACTACTCTTAACCAAACTAATAATAAATATCTTCATTTATTCCATTTTAGCACCATATTGATTAGGGGAGGCTGCGGGATTGTACGGAGCTAGGTGCTGGGTTGTACCATGGTGTCAGCGTGTGCCGGGTACTTGTTCCAAGCATATTATATCACGAATGTATAGCATACATATATGTATATTGCTGGTTAAAACGTTTCGGCCGTACCAAGGGCCTCATCAGGCGGAAAGGCTATTTTAGGGGTACAAAATACTGTTTTATTGCAATATAGGGGTACGTTAGTGAAATTTAGGGGCACAAAATAGCAAAAATGTGTAATTTTAGGGGTACACAAATGGTAAAATTACTAATTTAGGGATACAAAATGCCGCAAATATGTATTTTTAGGGGTACAAATATGGTATTTTTGGGGTACAAACACTTTTGTTGCAACATAGGGGTACGTTTTAGGGGTACAAAAAGGCTATTTTAGGGGTACAAAATACTGTTTTATTGCTACATAGGGGTACATTACTGAAATTTAGGGGCACAAAATAGTAAAAATGTGTAATTTTAGGGGTACACAAATGGTAAAATTACCAATTTAGGGATACAAAATGGCGCAAATATGTAATTTTATGGTACATAGGTGGTAAATATATACAATCTAGGGGTACAAATGGTGAAAAATATATCATTTAGTGGTATAAACTTGCGAAAATAATTATAAAAGTGGTAATTTAATAGTCAAAGTGTACAAATCCGGTTATAAAAGTTAAAAAAGTATGAAAATTCTTTAAAATATAATAGTGTATATTGGAAAATTTTACACAAACACAAATTTTTAACATTTTATTCAGTTGTTTGTGATATAATTGCATATTTTTATAGCATTTTTCTCATTTAGTCAGAAAATTTTCACAAAACCACAACTTTTTTTCGATCATTTGATCACCATTTACATGATTTTATCAAAAATATGAAGATTTTAACTAAATTTCTCACTAAATTCACAACAGAAACGGCTTATGCTAAGAAATTTCTAACATTTTAACTATAGAATTCGTCGCACAATGCACAACGTGTAGGATTTCATGCTGCAATGATCATCGAGTGGATAACCACCATCCAGTAAGTATAAATATTAACATATACAATATCTTCATTTATTCCCTTTTAGCACATGTTGATGCACCAATTGATATTTTCGTAGCCGCGCATGAACTGGGTGGTCGTAGACGAATGCCGTTATGACTACATTGCCTTCTGTCACCACACATAATATGGAGCCTGGTTCACCCGTCCATCCTCGATAGCCAATGACTTTGTTGAATGTTTTGAAGTGCTCGACTCTCTTATCCTGTCGCTTGAAATGATCATCGCCGTTGTACACCGTTTCGTAGATATTTGCCTTGTAATCGTTGATGAGACGTGAATTTCCACTGGCAACGTGACCAGTACGGGTACAAAGTGTTTACTGAAGTGGAGAAACATAGCTTGGATGAATGAAAGTGTAAACTGATTTAATAAATTGAAATACACTGGTATATATAAACATTTCATCCCTGCCAAAAGGAATCATCAGATGGCTTTACACCGCATACACGGTATTGGCTACCATTATGTTTTTTTCTTTTTTTTACTTCAAATCAAACATATAACACAACTTAATAATATCAGCATAATCAACATACAACATAGGGTATGACAATGATAATTCACACAAAGACTGTTTAAAAGTGTTTTCGTTCTTCATTATAAATTCCACCGCCTTGATAATTGCTTGTCGTCGTCGTTGAACCTTGAACAAATTTTCTTCCTCTTTCGATCGCCCGTCGATATAATCACCTGTTGCTTCACATTGACGTCGAAACTCATCCACCCGGTGTTGCCAATAATCAATATCCTTTTGAAGATAAACGTTGCACACGTATTGTTCCATACGCTTCACGAATATTGATTCCAATGTATCGTTGACGAATCACTTTATCCAAATCATACGTTGCGAGATGTTTCATAAATCTTGGTCCCATATAATTGTTGGTGAACGTATATCTTCGATGAATACCAACCGATTATATGGGAGCAAGATTTATGAAACATCTCGCAACGTATGATTTGGATAAAGTGATTCAAAGAGAACAATTACTTGCTCTACTAACTTTTAACCCTAACCACATGTCATAAAATTAAAAACCATCGGTAGGAAACATGGCATTCCTGAAGCGGGGGAGTCAGGGGATCGTCCAAGACCAAATTTTTTTTGTATATTTGGACTCAGCTCGACGAGCTGATTTCAACAGTACTCGTTATGACCATTTTAATAAAAATAATGTTTTTTCAATTTTTTTTGGCTCGTTACGAAGGTACGTTAAATAATCGAAAAAAATTCTTTCCGAATTTCGACATGTAACTCACCATTTAACACAGCTCGATGAGGCAAGTCTAATGGTACCAATTTTCACTCAATTAAACCACACAGTGACGAATTATTAAAAAAACTAAACTAAACACACTAAAATGCAGAGGCGTTTTCTATGTCAAACCCGATACATCTTCCGGATTTGATGAACCATATGGCCTCAAATGGATGAGCAGTAAACCATTGATGCTATACAAATTCAACCAGCTATGTATCTAACAACTCTACGGTCTCGAATAAACATCTTTAGCGTATATTCTGGGTGTGAATTACCTCGTTATTAGGATTAACGAATTGTCTACTATGGTTATTAACCCTTTCATGTATGTAAGGTTGTGGTCGCAACAGTCTGGCAAACCCATGGATATATGTAACAAAGCTATCTGTGAGTACACAAATTCCTGGGTGGACATGCTGATAAATTAAGGGCATGATGACACCGACAGTTCTCGCTGGAACCCGGAAAAGTAGACACCTTTGTGTGTACCACGTTCCAACATTCCCACTACCCAGCCATGTTTCCGATGAGGTAACCCACGATTATATTTTTGTCGAAAAACATTGTTTCGTCAATTTCAACGTTAATCCCTATGCCACCCAGCATAAGATCTTGCCAAGTGTACCGGTCATAAACCACATAAATGTCCCGACAATCATTGTACCAGTCACATACGTGTGTACCAGTGCTCCGAAACGCCAACTTCATCCACAATGAAACCACTCCTTAAATTTTTGATGAAACCGACCATAATCGGGAGAACTTTATCGAGAGGCAGTTTATGATTAAAAACAAAGAATTAGTACAAATTTAACATTTTTTCGACCGGTTTTACTGTCGGAACACCACCATTCTAAATAGTCCTGACGCACAATATTATTCCTCTTAACAAGGGCTCCCACAGTCACATATATAACTGTTACTAATTAACACCAGTTTAGTCAGGTATTCAAAAGTACTATCAAATTTGCCTACTCAGTAAACATCAACAAATTTTAATATTTTAATTCAACCTGCGGCGCATGCCTAATATTTCAAAACTAAAGAGAGTGCTGCAATCTTTTATCATGAAACGGTGGGAGAACTTGAGCCAGGGCATGCGCCAAGACCAAGGTTTTTTCGAACGCATGACAATCATGTTGTACCTACATGTTTTCGAAACTGCAATTCAAGCTGTCGGGCGATGCTGTAAATGGTTTAGGTGATTCCGCAATGGCTTTAATTGATAGAAGTGTATGCATCTTATACTAAATATAGAGCAGAATATTATTCCGTAAAGTATTGTTGTTTTTGAAAATATAATTTAATTTGTAATAATATTGCATATTTATAGCCAGTTATAGCGGTAGTACAAATAAGCTATGATCACCAAAACAGTGCTAAAGCACGACCGTTAAAATATTTAAATGCTTTAAATAAAAAACTTTCCTGCAAACGTACAAGCTAAAACAATCAAAATTATTTATTCGCATCAACACCATGTCAATTTCATTACAAATTTCACGACATGATTTGCATCTAATAAAATAGATACCACCGCTGCCGCATAACATTCATAATAGCCTGGTAACAATGCTGATGTATCGAGTGCATACGTTTATAATAAGCACTTAATATTTTAGTGTGCATAATATTCAATGCTATAAGACATCTTGTCTTAAAAAAAAGCATAATATTCATGTACGTTACGGCAAAATAGTAGAAAAAATTCAAAACTCACGAGCAATC
>JASANE010018081.1:0-23392 GCA_030248225.1 Trileptium ribeirensis
GATGAGTTTTAAGAGTTATAGTCTACGTTGTCGGGTGCGTTGTTGCGCTTTTATCAACTGTTGTGCTCTAGTGAATCGCTAGCCAAGAGCAATGTATTGAACCAAAATCCGCATATATCCTTATAATTAGCCCATGTCAAGTTTAGGGGCCGAAGTATAATGCATGCCATGCCGTTCTCGATATACTAAGCCTAAGCCTTAGTCTTAGCCCAAGCTAAGGATCTTATATGAGCCACATACTAAGCCTAAGCCTAAGTCCCTAAGTCGAGGGCTGCCGCCCCCAAAACCCAGCTCTAAGCTGTTCTTTTTTCTAACGTTACAACGTTCGACCCCTAAAGCTGACATGGGTCCTTATTATTTATATTTATGTCTTTGGAATAGCTGATTCTATTTGCCTCAATGTTTCACTGTATCTACATGTGTCAGCTGTCTGACCGGTAGGTGCTACTGAATTGATCTCGTCTCCGATACCGCTATGGAATAAAGATCAAAACTCTTTACTGACGAAGAATAAGATTGAATTTTGAGAATCAAAATATTTCAAAAGTTTATTTCACCTTGACGGCATCCTATCCTCCCCGCCTACCAGGAGATCCCTTCCCTGTGGAAGTCTTCTTCCGCTATCTTCCACAGGGTCTTCGGAGGTCGCCCATGTATGGCTAGGCACTACGCTTTAGAGGAGCTGTTGCTCGGTTCCTTAAGAAACCGCGCACTTCGCGCGAATATGAGCTCGCGTGCAAGTTAACGCCGTACGACAAACTCACTTAGCGAATCACTTCGCAATGTACACTGCGACAAATGTGCCAGGGTAATGCGTCGTTCACGTTTATTTGTGTGCAGCTACTGCACACTGTTGACAGTATGGTCTCTACGAATGCACTCAAATCGATTCGAGTGCAACGACAACGTCACTTGCGACGTCCGTGCAATGGTAAACTCGGTTGTTGCACTTGAATCGGTTTGAGTGCATTCGTAGCGACCATACTGCCCACAGTGTGCAGTAGCTGCATACAAATAAACGTGAACGACGCATAAGAACTAAATTGTTAAAACATTATGAAAATAGATCATAATTTCTAATGCCTTTAAAATTTGGCCCTAATTCAAACAGAATTGTCCAAACGTAAACAATAAGAAAATGAAACTCCAAATAATTCATCTCAAAAGTTGTCTCATTTGGTTGCAATTGCTAGTCGTATCAAGGACAATAAGTGAATTTTAAAATACCGAAGATTTAATAGCGTCATTACTTTTTTCCACTCACCACCTGTATCTGGTTGACCATCGTTTCCACGAGTCCGTTCAAACAATCGGCTTCTCAATCGATTCGAATTGTCCGACCATGGATTGAAGCGTTGTTTTGAGAGAACATTGCGGTCTTAAAATTTTGAAAACAAAACAAATATATTAATATTTGATCTCTGTTAAATTGTAAAAGTGTATCATGCATGAAATAGTTGTCGCATAGGGAGCCGCACAATTATTGTTACTACAGCTGTAGCGAGCTTAAAATGAGTGCATCAGTAAGAGTTTGAACGAATCCCCATTCGCCCGAACAAGACCTGATCATATTTTATGAAGAATATGACATATTTCAGAATATGATATAGCGGTGTTTCATAGGGGCAGCTTATCTGTCTGTCATGAAACAATTATTGTCTCTCTATGACATGTCAACTTTAGGGGCCGGATGTTATAACGTTAAAAAAAGAACAATTTAGAGCCGAGGTTCGGGGGGTGGCAGCCCACCGACTTAGGCTTAGTACATGGCTCATATAGGGACTTTAGCTTAGGCTAGTACTTAGGCTTAGTATATCGACAACGGCATGGCATGCATTATTCTTCGGCCCCTAAAGTTGACATGGACCACCGGGTGTAAAAGGATTAAATTGATCATCTGTTTTGTTTAGTTTCTTTTTGTCGGTCGGCGTGCACTTGCATGTTTTCGAATATCAGGTTTTGGTATTGCATGTTTGTGTTTGCGTGGTCACCGACTATCGCTTATAAACTATGTGAAGATTTAAAAAAAACTTTTTATTCTAATTAAAATTTGAAACAACATTTGTGATAATTATTTAATACGATTAATTACTTGGACTCGATGCCGCCGCTACCGGGTTTATTCCTTCAAAACGGTGATTATTCCTGTTTCGGTTATTATTATTATTGTTGTTGGTATTGACAAATCCAAATTTTGATGGAAAGGTTCGATCTAAAAAATAAATGATTAGTAAAAGCTTATAGTATTAATTAGGTTATGTTAGAATAAGATCATAAATTACCAATACTTCAAGTGGGTCTAAATGGTGTAGGTGATATGCTCGCCCCGTAGTAGGCTGGCTCTTCGATTCCCGTCGCACACAATAGGGTTGAAGCTTAAGCGGGATTTAACGAAATAATTATAGTTTATAACGCCATATTTTCCTGATTAAAACTGAACCTGAAGGTATGGACTAGCGGTATCAAATAAAATCTCAGCTTTGATATCTTTAAAGATTCACTTAATATCTAATTATCGAAACGAAATAGGCGCTATACAAGTGTTTACTGTTATTATTTTATTGTTTATTCAGATACTTTTCAGTTTTAGAATAGCATAGATTCCTCAACAATTTACAATATTTAATTTTAAATTTTTTCTTATAAAGACGATGTGGTTTTGAATTTATGAGTTCGATATTCTTAATTTCAAGATATTTCATTACGATTGTGACCGTTGTCATATGTATCATCGTCATATATATGAATTGAACGACCAGATCTCATTTCTTGACGTTAAAATCTCTAAAATCAATGTCGAACTGGTCACATCTACGTATCGAAACGCTAACGTTACCTGGTTTAACTACTAACTACGATTCGTACATATTGCCTATGTACAAAAATGGCTTAATAATCTGTCTATTCCACCGGGTATTTGAAAAACGTTATAATTTTAAAACCATGGGTAAAGAGATACGTTTCGTCCATAAAATGCTTTGAGCAAAAGTTTTCCAGGTAATCTTGTCGATAAAAATATCAAAACTCTCATCAATAATTAGATGTCAACTAAAACAGCTCCTACCATTCGTTACAGTCATTAAACATTGAACTGGATGAAACTTGCACCTCGTACCGCATATTGAAGCTGTCTTTTGATTTATTTGGTATTTTTAATGTGACGTTTCTGAACTTAAATCTGCGCATTGTCATTGAAATTGGCAAAAGCATTAGACACTGCTTCGCCTTTAGGGACAAGATTCCCGATGCTCTCAAATCTTGTGTTGTTTATAAATTCTGTTGTTCCGTTTGTGAAGCGGACTACATCGGTGTTTCTTACCAACACATATCAACGAAGATTTCTGAGCATATCGGTGTGTCTGCCAGAACTGCCAAAAGACTTAACAGCGCACAGTCCAATTATTCAGCGGTTTACCCACACGGCTTAACTTGCAGTACAACTCCTAAGGCCGAAAATTTCTCAATTTTAGCACATTCGGACCATCAAGCTCGAACATCTAATCGTTTATTACGCGTTCTGGAGAACCTTCACATTAGGCACTCCAATCCGAAGTCGAATGATATCCCACCATTTAAGCTTTTGATCTGCAATTGTTTACGCTTTTCTTTGTTTTTCGATTTATATTCTACTATTTTTATTGCTGTTTCATTGTTTATAAATATATATAAATAAATATATTTGTTCATCATATGAAAGTTTTCACATTTTGAAGTTGCAATTTAACGACATCGGGTTTTAAAATCTAGAAAAAATATCCAACTAACTTATCTTCATGCTAACGTGTTTATCATACAATGTTGAGCCATCTTTGCGGACTGAACCTGGATCGTGTATGATTGGCAGTTACACAAAATACTAACCCACTGGGCTAGTGCTTTCAGGGATTTTGAGATTTTCCGATTAAAAATCGATTAATATAAGGATGTTCTTTTGAATCAGTCGTGTCCCAACGATTATGGCATAATTTCAGTTATATTCCAAAAAGGTTGGTTTCAAATCGGGCCCTTCAGTGAGTTACCGAATATATAATATTGAACATTTTGTTCGAGAAATTCATGAAACTTTGTTTACTAAACTAAACGATTCGTATTCTTTATGGTTCTATTTTATTTATAGCGATAAAATTTCGGGAATAAATTTAGATTCTGAAAATACACTAACATCCTTGAACAGAAGCGACATTTTGGCGATAAATTAATGAATGTCAGCTAATCTCATTCGGTAGCGACCGATTTCAAAGACTCGCAGACAAACGTGTCTTATATAGTCGTTTCTTAATATGGGAAAATTTAAAGTCGATTGGTTTCGACACTTCATATCAAAACGATTCTTAGTTTTAACAAGCTTTGTCGGCATTTCTCAGACCAGTTTCTGGATAACATGATCAGTAGCGTGCAGTACTTCAGTTAATGAAAACACTATGTACAATGCTAATTTTGAACAAATTCATTTCAGGAATCGTCGGTAGTCAATGAATCCCTTCGTAAGATACTGTTCCAAAGCATACAATTTATAACTTACTAAGTTGACAAATTTTGAAAATTCACCATAAAAAACGTGTAGATATGAAAATATATAGACAAACGGCATTTCAATAATATTTTTCTCTATAAATGTCTTAATTGTTAAATTACTGGGATACGAATACCTGCTATATACTGTCAGTCTCTGCGTATCTTTTTAAACTTTTTTTGATGTATTTTCGGGCTCTATTCTTACAATTTACCGTTTCAAATTTTGAAGGATCCTCCAGCTGATAGTTAAATTTTTGTTAATATAAAAATTTAAATTTCTAAATTGTTGGAGAAAATTGATAAAAATAATTCTTCTAATCGTCCAGTCCTAACCTGGCTGTGCGCTGCCGCTGACTACTTCGTTTGGTAAACCAGGCGATCCAGGTCTTGGTGCCGTGCCACGAACGAAAGGTGTTCCGGCGGCTGTCACCGGATCTCCGGAATCAACCTCTACTTTATCTGGCGGTGGCGGGTGGACGAAACGATTTGACTGCGACACAGATGATCCTATAAGATGAATATTCTAAGTCATAATCCATTTTTGAAACAAAAAAAGCTCAATTCTGTGCTAATACCGAGTCCCGGTCCAAATACTTTCAGATTACGTGTTTGTCACTGGCCGATCCGGCATGTGGCAGTGTGTGAGGCGGAGTACAAACATACCACACAAACGGGAAAAATACGAGGTATTTAATCAGTAGCCGCAAAAATTTTAGTAAACCCCGCCCTGTCGGAAATCTTTTGGCAAAACCGCCCCTTCCTATGAGAAATTTTAGGACGCCCCACTGGTTCTGGTAGATAAAATGTCGGTATAATGTCCAGTACCCACGTTAACATCTCAGCTTTTTCTACTTTACGGTTAAATTCATGCCTTACGATGGTATCTTCGACTGAAATACTGCTACAAGTCAGACTGAGAAACATAATGCATTTTAGGAGTGACAGCGTTCCTACTTTATGCGGCGATCACGTTACAATGGCCCCGATGTGTGAACCTGTCTAAACCTGGCAGTGTCACGCAAACCGCCTAGATGCGGAGTGCCTCACATGGTATATAGTTTTTGATTAATTTTAAATGGTATCTAGGTTGGTTGTTTAGGCTCGAAACAGACAGTGTCATAGACACTGCCTACAATTTTAGCCTTTGTGGGAGCGTAGCACTCTGTATAATTTTTTGATGGGAAAGCAAACGCATCTATTCCGGCAGATTGGCAGCCGGTCCAATAGTAAGAAACAATATCGGCATCATACCATAGTTTCTATTTACTCGTTGATATTGTTTGTATTTTCAGTACTAGGTTTGTTATTTAGGCTGTCTTATATGCTATGTCATCAACACCGTCTAACTAAAAACAAGGGTAGCAAGCACACCTTATTCAGAAAAAACCAATAGACAGTGCCCAGACTGTACTCTCGGCTTACACACTATAGTGTCATACTAACTCACACCGTTTCGTAGTGTGTAGTCTGCGCTACCGGGGACACAAGTTCCAAGCGACTGGGAAATTTTATAACGTGAACGCCGCATTTATACTTTTGCAAAGTTCGAGTCTCATGGAAACACATAAGTTTCGTAGTTATTAATTATTTCATGTATGAATTTTAAGAGCGTCGAACAAAAGCCTTTGGTACTTTGAACTCGAACGAACCAGGATTATTCAACTACGGATTGGCTATTTCACAGCTCGGATCCTTAGGTGTTCTCGCAAGTCGCAATAGGGACAAAAGAATAACAAAAAACACTGGATACATCGAGTTTATCACGACTTTTGTATAAAAGAAAGATTTGTACTGTACAAGCAAATCCTAAATCTTTTCGTCATAAAGCCCCGTTAAAGGACATCGTTAATGTGGCCAGTTATGCCCAATTTGAGAATTTTAAAAATTTTAATTTAATTTAAAATTTTAAATTTTAATTTATGTGTTAGAATTTATTTGTAATAGGAAAATACCGACGAAATGTATCGTAACTTCAAAATATCTGTTTCCAAACTTTGATGTAAACCTGGGAAAGTTCTAAATACAATTTCAAATTTCAATTTTTATTCGCTTCTCTTCACGTTTTCTTCTCTCAAACCTATATTTTTAATTGGTCCTTTACCTATTTCAAGTCCCGGACTTACCTGAAGTGCCATGCTTTGACGAAAACCCAAAATCGGAATTCGGCTGCCTTGGCAGAGGTCTTCGTTGATCTAAAAAATGAAAAATAATTAATAAATCCTTGTCTTGGACGTGCCTAATCTTTTAAGCTAATTGTGGTTAGCTTTAGTAATATACCTTATTCAAAACGTTTTGTTACATTGGCTTCCAAGTAACAGTACTGATAAGAATTTGGGAACTTGAACTAATTTCATATTATAAGGTCAATGATAAATAATTATAGCACACATCGCTATAAATAAATTTAAATAAATAAACTTTTAGCCTGAAAAATTCGCAGATTTTTCTCTATAGATCTTATCGTGTATGAATTTTAATTTTTTATTGGGGCCGTATGATAGGAGATAGTTTTTTTAATACGTGTTCAAAATAAAAATAGAAATATTAGGAAATGCGAAATTAGAAATTAGAAATTATATATTTTGTGTAGAAAAATTAAAACGTGACCCAGTGGTCTATCGCGCAGTCCCCCCCTACCGGGTACATAATGTTCTGGTCCAACTATCACTGGTATTTTAATTTGTGCATTTGGAGTCGTTGTTTGTTCCAAGCTGATTAGTGATGCTCCTAACATATAAAATCATGATCATGAGGGACTAACATGGCATTACGAAAAGGTGATTATTGTCCTTGCTATATAGTTTTTTTCTATTGATATGATTTGATAAACAATGAATTCATGTGCCAAAGTCGAGGCTACGTACGTTCACAAATATTAATACATAATAATAAGAATAGAACGCAATAAAGTGGGCTTCAGGTCGAACATATGATCCCAAAATTGTAAAATCCCACGATCTACGTGATCCAAATAGTAATTATTGCACGCATTAAATATCGCTCAGTTTTATTACAAAATCTGATTTGCAATATATATACGTAAATAAAGGCTGGGTTCGCATAGTAAAAGATTTCTCAGTTGCGGCGCTCAAAATCTTTAAAATAATCTCTTTGATTCTCTGCGAATGGCTCAAATGTCTCAAGGCTACACGGAATACACACTATTTCCATCGAGCATTAAATTTTAATCAAAAAGCGATAAGTAGTAAAAACAGAATTAAATTAACAGAATTTGAAGATAATTACTTGCAGCGGAACTTGAGAATGACGTTGGCAGTCGGTGTCTTCGTAGGGGCGGATCAATCTCTGGTGATTCTCCTGGAGCTTATTAAGTAAAAATAACGAGGAAGTGGAAACTCACAGAGTTATATATATAATATTGCTCCCAGTGAGTATTCGTCTATCTGTTGCAAAATTATAAATACCAACGCGCAGTGACTTAATATAGATACATTACCAGGCTAACATCGGCTGTCGGTAATAGGCATAACCCACCCGAGTCTTATTTAATTTTCAACGTGGCATAGATATTCCTAGTGGGCTGGGATAGGTTAGTCGCATTTTTCCTTCCCCCTGAGTCTCGAAATTAATTTTCGGCGTATTTCGCTTTAACTGCAGGTATTTGGAAGCCAAATTTAATTTTGAAAACTTATGCTTCATTCATATAAACAATAAACTTGAGTTCGTAAAGTAACTATGATTTCATAAAGTTGCATGACCAGGATAGAGAAACGTAAACCTATGGAAGTAATGAAAATTAAAAAGCCTAGATCCAAAGATTCTTCTAATTTGAACAAATTGTCGAAAAAAAGTATTTTTGTCTAGGACCATTTAGAGCATAGATCTCGATCGGGGGACATAGAAGAGGTAACCTCTAAGGGTCGAACTCCACAGACCAAATGTACCCCCGGGAGGCTCCGTACTCTTCCGTTCCATGTTCCCATCCTACAGGTATAAACTGGAGGAAAATTGGTAAAAATGGGGAATATTTTAACAAAATCGGGACAAATTTTGAGTTGCTAAAAATTTAAAAAATATACCAACCCATGGCCCATCCCCTAGCCCGAAAACTCCTCACCGACCATATATACCTCCCCTTTTAAGCCAACGGATGTTCTATAACAATGCTTTAGTAGGATTTGCTTGGACAAAATCTCTCAAATGCATCGCAATTTTTAAACATGTCTCTTCTAAAAGGAAAATCCATAATCACTTAGCGTAATCGTACAAACTCTTTATAACATATACGTCGGTATATTTTTGAAGACGGCTTCAGAGTTTTAAGCAATATATATATACTTAGATTTCTTGTATCAAAACTGCGTATCGTACACAAGCGTTCAGGGCTAAGATTGTCCACGGTACCGTATTTCCAGCAATTTAATATTGTGGGTTCCAATATCGCTACCTACCTCCAGTCCGTAGTCGTTCTCTCCCGATTGGATCGGGTTGTTCCGGCGGAGTCAGTTTTGGACGCTCTCTTCCGGCGCTATTACCTTTAACCATTACTGATTCGCCTGAAATATTTCAATAAACACAGTACAGCAGTTTTTATTAATCGCATTCCATTACAAAAAACAATTCCATCGTATAAAGGTGTATTTGTTAGCCAGAAGAATGTTTAATCGAGCTCCTTGCTTCACAAATATCATCAGTAATAGGGTAAAGAGCAAACCATAACCTTGGCCTGTCAATAAAATTTAATCCCGTTACTCCTTATACTTTAGTTCATTCAATTCGAGAGACTACTGATGTAAAATTTAATCTGATGTCTCTAATCTATTTTTTCATTTTGGAGGTATTTTCTGTTAAAACCATATCTACAGCTCGAGAAAATGCAGCAACACAATTTGTATAACCGAGAACTGAGCGGAAACATGTTGAACTATTACAGACCGATTCTCAAAATTCGAAAACATGCTATATTTTCTGTAAATTGTCTAAAACAGGTATTGTGTTCAATTTAATAAATTTTTTAAAACATATGCATCAAACCAGCTAGATATATTGCGAAAATAATTGTTTTAAAAATAAGAGATTGGATCTATGTTAGACATAGTTCAAATTCAATATCTAGTTCTACAAATTTGTGACACAATCTAATCATTTCTCTAAAAAATTTGACGCAATATAATTGTAGAATATATGATTTTATGCCAAAAATCGACACAATCCAGTTTTAGAAATATATTGAAGGTACGCTGATACCGTTCTGTTGGTAGCATTAGTTAAATTTTACTCAGATGAATTAGTTTAATATATTTGTACGAGTGACAATACCTGTAGGGGAAGCATTGAGGATGTCTTGCCCATTCACGTACATAGCCTATACAGTGTATGCGGTTTTGAACAGGTTATGAACAAAATGGGTCTTCTAGGTTATATCCTTGGGGTCTGAAAATGATCATTTTTTGTAGAAATACCAATAATTTTTGCACCATTCTAGTCAACTCAGTAAGGAAGTTGAAAATTTTTTTTAAAATCATGTTTTTGTGGGATTTTTTAGATTTTTTAGTTACCTAGGGAATGTATAATCCTATAAAACATTCGAACGGCATTTTCTTGTCGAGTTGAATGATACAAAAATCAGTTGAATTCGTGCTTTAGACTAGACGAACGATTAGGCTTTCAGTTATCACTTTAACCTCTGAATGGTTCCGCAGATTCTGACACCAATGATTTATAGCAGTTATAATAACTGTAGTGAAGCGAGTCCTGATGAATCAAAATATTTAACTTTCAAACAGTAAACTTGTGTTAAGATAGCGCTGAGTACTTCACTGGCACTTGATTTACTGTGCTCTCAACAAGGCTCAGTATTTGTGAAACTAGGAGTTAGTGCTAAGTCTTAATTGATTAAGATTATTTATTAAAAATAGATCAGACTGAGGAGCTATAACCCAAAAGACTCAAAAAAATTTGTTTAGATTTGGCACGAAAATTTATAGTTGCCTAGGAGGTTTTCATAGCACGAGCGTATATCTCAGCGGTTTTTACTTCTACCGCGAAGCCACATAAGGCCACATCCACTAAGAAAATTTGTGCTCAATTGGTTCACATACATCATAGATACGAACGATATTAGCAAAACACGGGCTGATGTTTAGCCTGAACCATGCATAAACTTGAGCACACCACCAGAACCGGCCAGCTTCTGTAGTTGCAAACGAGTAGTATTAAGCGCTCCCAATTGAAAAAATAAATTGTCCAGATACTTCGACCGGATGCTGAATTATCAATTTGCACGAAAATTTCATCAATTCTACAATTATACAACGCAAATATTGTAAAAAAACTAGATACTTAAGCGATTTTGGTAATCTTTATTAAAACATCCAAATTTTGAGTTCTGATTTTATACATTTGATAGTGCATGCTGTAAAGCCTATCAGAATTAACGTATGGCCCGTGCTAGATGCCTACCCCTGCCTACCGCATAACATAGCATGCGTGCGCGTTCATCTTTGAGTTCAAGAATTAGAGGGATTGAACCCTACAGTTTGCCAATTAAAAAGCTGCCGCAATATACTGTAAACTCTCATTTGTAATAATTTTATGTCTAATTTTAGAAAAAAATTACACAATCTAACTGTAGAAATTATGGTTTTCCATAGCTATAAAACTTTTGACACAGTATATTTTTAGAAAATTGTGAACAAATATATATAATTACCAGGTGTATTTCGACCAACAACGGTGTACACATTGCTTCGTATGTCTGCGTAGAAAGTCTTGAAGTCTTGAACCGCTGTCATACTGAAACATTAGACAATCGTGATAATTGTGTAAAATATGTCTGTTAGTTGATTAAGGCAGTGTTGCAATACCTGCAGTTTTTGATAAATTATGATAATGTAATTAACAAAAACTAGCTATGTAATTAAACATGTAGCCGAAAATTTCATTTCTTTCGTGTGCCAGTGACGTAAATGAACAAACTCAATATCCTCAGTTCTTGTCTCCACAGCTATCCGCAGACTGATCACTTTAAGTTCATTTTCATAGGCGTGGCCAGGGACTTTTGGGAGCGGCCT
This sequence comes from Trileptium ribeirensis, assembly GCA_030248225.1. Lineage (NCBI taxonomy): Eukaryota > Metazoa > Nematoda > Enoplea > Enoplida > Thoracostomopsidae > Trileptium > Trileptium ribeirensis. Next base: position 11,550 of record JASANE010018081.1, read on the forward strand.
TGTATAATTACTAACGTCTGTTTCCCATAGTTGAACTTGAGAGTTTTTAATTCCAAGAGCCAGCGATTGGAGCCCTCTTACCTACGCTCCTGTCTATTTCAGCTGTTAATAGCTTCTTACACTGATGTTACCAAAATATGGCGTATAATACAGAATATGTGCAACGTTATAGAGAATATATATACGTTGTTGATGTCAAAAGAATACATCACAAAACTGCGCTGCGCAGTTTCCGATATCTAACTGGAGGGGGCACCAATATCAAGCTGGAGGCGGCACCACTATCAAACTGCAGAGGGGCATCAATATCAAACTGGAGGGAGACACCATTATCAAACTGGAGGGGGCACCAATATCAAATTGGAGCGGGGCACCAACATCAAACTGAAGGGGGCACCAATATCTAACTGGAAGGGGACACCAATATCATCTGGAGGGGGCACCAATGTCAGTCCGTCCTGAGGGGGCACCAATATCAAACTGGAGGGGGGCATCAATGTAAAACTGGATTGAGTTTTGTAGAGTTGCATGTACCAGTGTTATGTAACACTGGTTGCGTACGACATGTCGTATGTAATAATGGTTACATTCGACATGTCGTATCTAATGCATGAGTAAACTTAAGCTGCGTCGCCTTCCACCCTCTTTTGTAATTAGCGATTGGCAATCGCTTGTTCAGTGTACACGAAATCCATAAAATTATGTGAGAACAAAAATGGGGCTTTTAGGTAATGCTTCCAAAACGTAAATGAACAAGAAATAGACTGCTTGCTGATTGCTTCTGATGGGTTAGCGAACACCTACTTTTCAACCAAAAGTTAATATATATGCTGAAAAACAATTATTAAAACAATGAACATACGAATACGATGTTCGCGAACGTCTCGGGTTTCATGCGTAAACATATCGAGCGTAGACAAATAAGTGGTATCGTTACTAATTTAGCATAACTGGATGTAGTATTGCTTCTACAGTAAAGATGAAATTCGGGTCGAGTTTTCCTGCCCAACCCGACCCCGACCCGACGCTTTCATATCATATAATATATATTCTGTAAAATCTAAGACAAGTATGGTTCTAAGGTGGCTTAAATTTGATCGTGATTCGATCCTTGATATTGCATGGAGCTTTCCGGGTGTCCCGATGGGTTATACTTACCGGAACAAAACTTGAATTCCTAGAGGTGGTGGCTTAAATTTGATCATGATTCGATCCTAGATATTGCATGGAGCTTTTCGGGTGTCCCGATGGGTTATACTTACCGGAACAAAACTTGAATTCCTAGAGGTGGTGGCTTAAATTTGATCATGATTCGATCCTAGATATTGCATGGAGCTTTTCGGGTGTCCCGATGGGTTATACTTACCGGAACAAAACTTGAATTCCTAGAGGTGGTGGCTTAAATTTGATCATGATTCGATCCTAGATATTGCATGGAGCTTTCCGGGTGTCTCGATGGGTTATACTTACCGGAACAAAACTTGAATTCCTAGAGGTGGTGGCTTAAATTTGATCATGATTCGATCCTAGATATTGCATGGAGCTTTCCGGGTGTCCCGATGGGTTATACTTACCGGAACAAAACTTGAATTCCTAGAGGTGGTGGCTTAAATTTGATCATGATTCGATCCTAGATATTGCATGGAGCTTTTCGGGTGTCCCGATGGGTTATACTTACCGGAACAAAAATTGTATTTCCGGAGGTGGTGGCTTCAATTTTATCTTGATTCGATCATTGATATTGCATGGAGATTTTCGTGTGTCCCGATGGGTTATACTTACCGGAACAAAACTTGTATTTCCGGAAGTGGTGGCTTAAATTTGATCATGATTCGATCCTTGATAGTGTATGGAGATTTCCGGGTGTCCCGATGGGTTATACTTACCGGAACAAAACTTGAATTCCTAGAGGTGGTGGCTTAAATTTGATCATGATTCGATCCTAGATATTGCATGGAGCTTTTCGGGTGTCCCGATGGGTTATACTTACCGGAACAAAAATTGTATTTCCGGAGGTGGTGGCTTCAATTTTATCTTGATTCGATCATTGATATTGCATGGAGATTTTCGTGTGTCCCGATGGGTTATACTTTCCGGAACAAAACTTGTATTTCCGGAGGTGGTGGCTTAAATTTGACCATGATTCGATCCTTGATATTGCGTGGAGCTTTTCGGGTGTCCGCATGGGTTATACTTACCGGAACAAAACTTGTATTTCCGGAGGTGGTGGCTTAAATTTGATAATGATTCGATCCTTGATATTGCATGCAGCTTTTCGGGTGTCCCTATGGGTTATACTTACCTAACAAAACTTGTATTCCCGGAGGTGGTGGCTTAAATTTGATCATGATTCGATCCTTGATATTGCATGAAGCTTTTCGGGTGTCCCGATGGGCTATACTTACCGGAACAAAACTGGTATTTCCGGAGGTGGTGGCTTAAATTTTATCTCGATTCGATCCTTGATATTGCATGGAGCTTTTCGTGTGTCCCGATGGGTTATACTTACCGGAACAAAACTTGTATTTCCGGAGGTGGTGGCTTAAATTTGATCATGATTCGATCCTTGATATTGCGTGGAGCTTTTCGGGTGCCCGGATGGGTTATACTTACCGGAACAAAACTTCTATTTCCGGAGGTGCTAGCTTAAATTTGATCATGATTCGATCCTTGATATTGCATGTAGCTTTTCGGGTGTCCCTATGGGTTATACTTACCTAACAAAACTTGTATTCCCGGAAGTGGTGGCTTAAATTTGATCATGATTCGATCCTTGATATTGCATGGAGCTTTCCGAGTGTCCGAATGGGTTATGTTATACTTACCGGAACAAAACTTGTATTCCCGGAGGTGGTGGCTTAAATTTGATCATGATTCGATCTTTGATATTGCATGGAGCTTTCCGGGTGTCCCGATGAGTTACAAATATTCCCGTCGCATTGCAGTCGACCAACTTTGCACAATAGTGACCACGAACATCTGAAATGAATAAAAAAACAACACATATGTATATATGTAATAACGGGACACAGCTGCATGGCGCAACTTCCTAACGCCATGCCGATACGACCACGGCTATCGTAGCCTCAAGGGCGGACCGTGAATGTTCAAAATCTTAACCCTATTCTTGGTCAGACCCAAGAAGCCACGGAGCTTAGCATGCCACAGGCGCGCTACACGGGGTGTGTTCGGACCCCGCCCGATTGGTTGCGCACGTGTCTAGTTTCTGGTATGATTTCTGAGGTCCCCCAGGGAGGCTAGCACCGACACCTGCTCACAGGCCATGATGCTTGGCCGTCATTCCCTATCTTAGTCTCAACGGAAGTTGCTTAGTTAAATTTAGTTGTGTTAGAAGCTGAAGTAAGAGATGAAAATCACCCTAGAAAATTGGACTTAAGTTGTTCGCCTAGTTCGTATCCTAATATGCTCAGTGCCAGAGCATTGTAGCCTAAGTAGCCCCCACAGGGTTCCGACAAGCCCTGAGAGTTTAATATCGGATAATCCATTGCGTGGCCTGCTCCTTTCAATAAATTCTATGCTGGGAGAACTGATACCGTGACCAGCTGAAGTTCTAGCTTATTGAAATGGAGTAAATTCCTAGTGAGCTTTTCGAGTCATTGCCATGAAAGGGTTTAATTTTGTTTGTGTACTCCTATTATTTCATTCCTTGGTTTTAGTGATAAAACGAGAATGAACATACCAGAAGCCATGCACGTCAGGGCTTGTGACATTCTCGCCCACAAGCCGTGGCGGACATTGCCTCCTCGTCCGAATGGACAAACCAGAGGAAATTCCTATCGTCTCGGTGTAAATTGAAACGGTACTCGGTTTCTATAATACAAAGTTTATTTGACCAATTAACGTTTTTGTAGGGACGAGTGTTTTTTCTCGGCTATTGCGGCGGACTTAGTGGGTCAAGTCGTGGGAGCTTAGTAGTAACTCGCGGCTGTCGCTTCGGTTCGATAGACTATGAGGAACAGGGCATTGAAAAGGAAAACATGAACGGAGCGTGCAGATACCGGCGCATGCGCGGACTAGGGTCGGTTATCCCTGCTTCGGCTCAATGTTAGCGACTCTTCAGCTATGCGGCACAATAAGCAGGGGCCGTAGAGTGCTTCAGAAAATGCTCCTTAGCTTGCCATTTCGGACACGCGGTGACAGACATTAGACGGGGTTAGGGGAAAGAACAGCGGCGTGGCTTGACTATGCGAACTCTACTATGGCAACACCAAAAATACGGCCTGGTTATTGGTCAATGCTACACCGGCAACAAGATGTTGGCTAATTTATCCTAGCGGTTCACTTACGGTTCTGGCTACAAATTGGTTCATTGTATCGTCTCAGATAACTTCGTCTACTGAACAGTACGACTGAACGAAGGGGGGGCAAGAGAAGAGGGGGGTGAAATAATTCATCAGATTTACAACGGTGGGGGTTGGTCGCAGCGTGAAACAGCACGATGCGATCTCCTGGGCAATTTCTGGGCCGCCCCCACGGGCGAGCCTGGTTATTTGAGTTTGATCCGCTTCCGCGGCCTTTCCATAGAAGCCTCGGTGGGGCGCAACACACGGGCAGTATGCGCCCTGCCAATCGGTTATCCGATCCTATTTCCTAACCCTGGGGTCGTTTTGAGCAACGGGGGCAGAGGGCGGTCGGCCCTCGACGCGTCTGCGCCTTTTCTTTTCTCGTTGGTTGTTTTCTCTTTGCCTCTCTCTAACGCTCATCCTACTGCCTTAGTGTTTTATGCACTGCAGCTTGGCAGTGTCTTGACTGCACTGTAGTGCAGTTGAGTTAACATCGACTTAATAGTCGATGTTACTATATTCCTATGGCTGAATGGTTAAGACACGTGATTCTGCAGCGGGCTTAATTTCCCCGTGCAGGAACGAATCTGCTAAAGGGCAAAGAGGAATGAGAAACACAGGAATGAAAGCTAGAGCATGGTCATACCTAGTACATAGCCTAACGGGCAACTCAGGATAAATAGTGAAATCAAGCTAAACTCAGCGATCAACTCGCTTCAAAAAAGAAAACGGGGTTTTGCACTTGCTAGCCCTGGGGCTAAGATGGCCCAAGCGACGAGGTGAGTTTTCTTTATTGTGTAGGTGTGATTTAGATATTTTATTTTGAAGACGGAAGCACGGCAAGTATCTCCAGCAAGGGATACCGACAGAAAAATCCATGCTGGGGCATGCGGTTGCTTTCTTTCAGCAACTGTTGTTTCGGAATGTTAGCACTGACGGAAGACCATGTGGCTTTATTTCGGTGAACACTCGCAAGTTTGATCATTTTAGTGGTATATTTCAGAGTGCACCAAAATGAGATTTTAATATCAAACTGTCCCTACGCGGTATTAACGGGGGCGAACGGAATTTTAGGACGGCTATGCGTTTTGCCCCATGAGCCGATTGTTGGGGTCTTTTGGGAACGGGGGAACCACCTAGCAATCTTTTTCGGTCAGCCGTCCTGATGGAGTTCGTGCTTAATTGAGATGCCTACCATATTTGCCTAAAACTGGCGCAATGTTCCTGCAAGTTTTTATTAATCCGTAGACACCCAAGCGCTATGAAACCAGAGTCCAATAAATAGACCGAGAGAATCCTTTACCAGCGTTCCTTGTGAACAGCAAACACCTTAATCTCAAGCCTCAATGCCTAGAATTTGTTAAATCTTTTGTATCCCCCAAATTTTCCTAACTCATTCGGATGAATGAAATTTTGAGGGCTTCCTAAAGAGGGCTAGTCCTCCGTCCCTAATCTGCGTTTCTGTTCAAGCCCAAACGCAGCATGAGCGTTGAACAATCCACTACGCTACAAATTTGGAAACCATAATAGCAAACCGTTAAACAAGTCCCTATTTCTTCGGAGTACACGTTCAAGAAAATTTTGCCGTGGTCACCTCAGGAATATTTGATAACCCTAACTCAAAAACAGCAAGTCATGTAAAATTTGGACGAGAGGCGTCCATTTTGGTGTGCCCTACCTAAGACCCCGGGGAATCAGAGAGACTTCGACTTGGTTGATTAGTCCTCACAGTGCTCTGTAAGAGTGTACCCCACATCGCTTAATGCCTTCTGCATCGGAACTCGATACTAAAGATTGGTTCCAGGTAAGTTGTGCGTAGCACTTTTGTGGGGACTGGGTGGGGTAAAACCCGAACGCGAATGATTCTACCTACGGGTGGGAGACGCGCTACGTTCATAAGGGACCTAAGCGAACGGCTTGTTACTCTTCGTTTGGCAGGGAAACTAAACCCCTGCTACCACTAGACCTTCCTTGTACTAACGAAAGTTGATCCTTGAGGCAGCAATCGCTGACCCCATTCGCGAGGTGTGTACCTTCGCGGAAATCCTTTGTCCACCAAGTCGATCTGAAGGGAAAAGCGAAAGGAATGAAAACAGAGCCGAATGAAAACTATGAACAATAAAACAATGCGTCGGAGCCGGTCAGTAAAGTCGACCGAAATCCGCGCTGTCGAAGTCCAACTGATTCCTAGAGTCGACGCGGCGGTCGTCGCCTCAAAATTTTAGCCCATGTTGTGGGATGGCGATTTTATCGCCACCCAATCGTCGTTCGTCGTCGCCCGCCCAGTTTTTTCGGGTCTTCCCTCGTCGTCCAATTGGGGACACTTCCGGAAATTCAAACTTGACAGCTACCGTAAGCCATCGATGTCCTTAGGGAGAGTCGGCTTAAATCGACTTTGTCGACATCAAGTTTGAACCCTCCGAGTAGTCGGAGGTCGACCATCTGCGATTTTTACCCCGAATTTCTCATGAAATTCGAACTCTGAAGTCCCAATTTTCCGTAATTATCACCGGATTTTCAGTGAAATCGGATCTTAAACCCACAGCATTCAAACGACATCAGGTCCCCGCTCAATTTGAATCACTAACGACAACTTTCGGGTTACGCAATTTCCTTCTTCAGCCCCAATTAGCGTGACAATCGGCTCATTTTTCGATTGTTTGATCTTCCCAGCCCATCTCGACTCGGCGACTATCGACTCAGCCTTTGTGGTTTTCGATATTCCGCCCTCCCAATTAAGCTAAATTTGACTTTGGAGGTGACCGTTGCTCATGAGGACACCTTAAAACATCGAGAAAAATCAAGCTAGTTTGCGATTTTCATGAGACTATCTAAGTTACAACGTCTCGCCGGGGGGGGGGAGGAACGACGACGACGGGAATGCGCCCGTCTCATTGACAGAGACAGAGCAAACTCCAACGAGTTCAAACCAATCATTGGCCATGCTCCAAGGCCCCTAGAGCCCACAGGAGGGCCCTAAAGACACCCCATGTTCGTCTTAATTGTCAGTATCCAGTCCGTCCGTAAAACTCTTGAATTTTATCGCGTTTTGCACGTTGCGTTCCCGTTCGTCCGATGGTGTTTCTATGCTTATATATATAATACAATATATATATATATATTCGTATACATATATCTACACACACACATAAACACATGTATTACGCAGTAGACATGGGGGCCACCTGAGCGACAGAAAGGTCGCTCAAGACATACACAAACACAAACATACACCCACAACACACCAACAACAACAACAACGACAGCGACAACAAAGGCGACCGACCAAGAATGTCGGTTAGAGAGAGAGCGAGGACAAGAAGACAAAAGGACAGCGAGGACACGAAGAGGGCGTGGGAAGTGAAGCGGGACAAGGGGAATCCCGTGGGCGTTTCGGGAGCTGGGGTGAGGTTCGGTCCCAGGACGAAAAATGGGGGCGATTGATACCAAACACGAGGGGGAAGGACGTGGTAGCGGGTCGGCACCCACCTATGGGTTCCGCTGTATATATAGCAAACTTTCCATATATTGACACTTTCGCTGAATTGACATGCTAATTGGGCTGAAGAAGGAAATTGCATAACGGGAAGTTGTCGTTAGTGATTCAAATTGAGCGGGGACCTGATGTCGTTTGAATATGTGGGTTTCCATCCGATTTCACTGAACCTGCAATTGAGAATCATTACGGAAAATTGGGACTTCAGAGTTTGGATTCATGAGAAATTCGGGGTAAAAATCGCAGATGGTCGACCTCCGACTACTAAAAGGTCAAAACTTTGATGACGAAGTCGATTTAAGCCGACTCTCCCTAAGGACATCGATGGCTTACGGTAGCTGTAAGTTTGAATTTCCGGAAGTGTCCCCAATTGGACGACGAGGGAAACCCCGAAAAAACTGGGCGGGCGACAACAAACGACGATCGGGTAGCGAATAAATCGCCATCCCGCAACATGGGCTAAAATTTTGAGGCAACAAACCACCGCATTGATTGTGGGAATCAGTTGGACTTGGACAGCGCCGGATTTCGGTCGACTTTACTGACCGGCTCCGACGCATTGTTTGTGCTCATAGTTTTCATTCGGCTCTGTTTTCATTCCTTTCGCTTTTCCCTTAGATCGATTTGGTGGACGAAGGATTTCCGCGAAGGTACAGCACCTCGCGAATGGGGTCGGCGATTGCTGCCTAGAGGATCAACTTTCGTTTAGATTCAAGGAAGGATTAGTGGTGCAAGCAGGGGTTTTGGTTTCCCTGCCAAACGAAGAGTAACAAGCCGTTCGCTTGGTCCCTTGTGAACGTAGCGTCTCCCACCCGTAGGTAAAATCGTCGCGTTCAGGTTTTACCCCCGCCCCCATCCCCCCACAAAAAGTCGTACGCACAAGCTTACCTGGAACCAATCTTAGGTATCGATTTCCAAAATGCAGAGGCATTAAGGCGAAGTGTGGGGTACCCTTACAGAGACACTGTGAGACTAGTGGGGACCAAGTCGAAGTCTCTCTCTGATTCCCGGGGTTGGTAGGGCACACCCAAAATGGACGCCTCTGCGTCCAAATTTACATGACTTGCTGTTTTTGAGTTGGGTTTAGTTTTTTCCTGGTAACCACGGCAAAATTTTTTACTTTGAACATCTTATACTCTGCCGAAGAATAGGGGACTTGTTTAACGGTTTTGCTATTATGGGTTTCCAAATTTGTAGCGTAGTGGATTGTTCAACGCTCATGCTGCGTTTGGGCTTGAACAGAAACGCAGAGGTAGGGGACTAGGCCTCTTTTTGGGAGCCCTCAAAAGTTCATTCGTGCCAAATAGTTTAAAAAATTTTAAGAAAATAGAAGATTTAACAAACATTCTAGGCATTGAGGCTTGAGATTAAGTATTTACTGTTCACAAGGAACGCTGGTGAATTTTTCTCTCAGTCTATTATTATTGGACTCTGTGATTTGCCGTAGCGCTTAGGTGTCTCCAAATTTTAATAAAAACTTGCCAGGAACATTGCGCCAGTTTTAGGCAAATATGGTAGGCTTCGTCGAGATTAATCACGAACGCCATCAGGACGGCTGACCGAAAAAGATTGCTAGGTGGTTCCCCCGTTCCCAAAAGACCCCGACGACAAGATGCATGGGGCAAAACGCATAGCCGAGCCCTCCCTAACCCGTTCCGTTCGCCCCCCTTAATACACGGGTAGGGGACTTTTTAATATTAAAATCTCATTTTGGTGCACTATCAAAAATTGTACCACTAAAATGGGTCGAACTTACAAGTCTTTCACCGAAATTGGGCCACATGTTCCTCCGTTCACTGCTAACATTCCCGAAACAACAGTTGCTGAAAGAAAGCAACCGCATGCGCCAACGTGGATTTTTCTGTCGGTATCCCTTGCTGGAGATACTTGCCGTGCTCACATCTTCAAAATAAAATATCTAAATCACACACCTACACAATAAAGAAAACCCACCCCTCCTCCCTGTTGTGACCATCTTAGCCCCAGGGCTACCGAGACCCAAAACCTCATTTTTTATTTTTGAAGTTGTGTTTTTTGATAAGTACGGTTTAGCTTGATTTCCCACTATTTATCCTGAGTTGCCCCCCGTTTAGGCTCTGTGTCCAAATATGGTTTCATCCTTCTAGCTTTCATTCCTGTGGTTTTTCTCATTTCCTCTTTGCCCTTTAGCAGATTCGTTCCTGCACAGGAAATTAAGCCCGCTGCAGAATCACGTGTCTTGAGCCGTTCGCCCGTAGGAATATCAGTAACATCGACTATTCAGTGCGATGTTTCGACTGCACTACAGGTGAGTGCGGTGAGGACACGCTGCCAAGACTGCAGTGCGGCGCTGATAGGCGCTAAGGGTGCAGGATGAGCGTTAAGAAGAAGAGCAAAGAGAAAACAACCAACGAGAAAAGGAGAAAGGCGCAGACGCGTAGTGTCGAGGGCCGACCGGCCTCTTGCCCCGTTGCTGGGAAACGACCCCAGGTTCTAGGAAATAAATCGGATAACCGATCGAGGCAGGGCGCCGTGCTGCCCGTGTGTTGCGCCCCACGAGGCTTCTGGAAAGGCCGCGGAAGCGGATCGATTTTGGATGGGCCCAGGCTCCGCGTGCGGGGCCGCCCCAGAAATTGCCAGGAGGGTGGCATCGTGCTGTACACGCTGACAAACCACCAGCGACTTGTGGGAGGGTGGGTGATCTCGCCCCACTCTCTTGCCCCCTGCCTCCGCGCAAAAAGCAACATCACCGTACAACTGAAGTGTGAAAAGTTCTGCGGTAGTCGTCGTGTTGCTTATACTAATTTTCCACCATTAATTTGGTCAATGGTCAATCACTATACGTTGGAAATTAAAATCTTCTTTCTATGATTAACACATTTTCAATCAGTCTAAAATTTAGCGCTGAGACATGAAGGCGACCTGTGCATGCCTGTCGGCTGCGTTGATGGTGGCTTCTCTGGAGATGAAACGATCATCATGAAGTACGCTGAGTCGCTGGCATTTGCGCCAGCCAGATAGGCTGGGGACATGGCGTGGTTGGTATGAGCTGTATGTGGATGTGCGCGGAGTACCGCAGAAGTTAGAAACCAAAGCTAACACCGGCAGTGAGCTTCATGCCGAAATTTCCCATGAGCTGTGGTCTTTGCAAATCCTCCCGATGGGACTGAATTTGATAAATCAATCACCGCAAGACGCATTACGCCGTACCATGAGTCAGGCGAAATGAACAAGTTTGCCTGTTGAAAACCCAACTGAATTTTTAGTTGCCCCGGGTACAGAACAATTCGAATTTTGGGTGAGGGACCGTGACGCAGCGCCGTCCGGTACGCTGGATGCCGGAGAAACAAGCTCATGAAAAACAAAGGAGGCGTCGGCGTTTGTCATTTTGCCATGAAATAAAACCAGCCAGGAGAAAAAACTCGAAAGTTAATATAAAAATAACCTTGCTTACGTGAAGGGTACTAAACTTCAACAAAAACCCACATTTTGACAAGTGACGCAAACCACACCAAATAAAAAATGATGGGAACCAACTATGCAGTTCAAATGGTAAAAGATAATAAACATTAGGTTAAGTCGTTACCGAGGTGCTTGGCGATCACACATACTAACACACACAGACGGAATTTAAAAGATTTCACCCCTGCAACACACAATGTCCACTACGTTAACGACGCTAAAACGTCCGTAATCCTTAACCGTAAAGCGCTAAAGTTAAGTCAACCACAATCCATGGAAAACAACTGAAAATTATAGTGCTGGTCCCTAAATAATCAAACGATCGTATCTAGTGTACCCAAAAAATTATATAGCTAAGCGTTCGATGCCCTGTACACAATATTATTCTAACCAAACAACTAAAGGCAGACTATTCTGGAAATCGGGGTATTGATTCTAAACCCATTAAAAACCATGAAATATGCATGGTGAACTACATAACCACATCATTGCTATTCAGCGCTCAGAAAATCTATATATAGATCACGCTTCATGTCATACACGCAATACATAACCAAACAATAAAAACCATCTGAAAATGGGGTTAGCCGACCGTAAGCAAT
>JASANE010018082.1:0-34396 GCA_030248225.1 Trileptium ribeirensis
AAAAAATTATTACCATTCCGGCGGCAATGCAAGGTATTGCCAATCCCGTACCCCGGGTTCAGCATCCTGATTGGTTGCACAAACGTTTGTTATCAAAAAACGACCCGCTGAAGCAAAGACGAATTAACGAAATATTTGATAAGGCGAACAAAGTGCGTGCGAATGAAGGCTGGTGTACAAATGAGCCAAACGATAACGAAAATGGAGTACAAGATATTGAACAACTAGTAACTCTTGATATCGACGGCTCGATTAAATCGAGTGCCGTGCCTTTGTGTACGACAAAACAACTATCGAAAAAAGCCCGCATTCAAGCAGCTGAAGACGAAGCAGCACTTCAATACTCGAAATCGTGGCGTGAAGCGCTTGGGAATCCACCGAAAATGGGTAGAAATAAAGAAACTATCGATGTTTGGCTTGACTTTCAGCGACGGAAATGGAAATTTATGCAGTCCCAATTGCGATACCATCGCCATCAGCGCAATAAATCTAAGTTTGGAACAGCTGAGGCTATAGTGGGTCCAGAAATTTCTCAAATACGGCCTCCGACTAATATAAGCACGTTCCTGAAGCGTTCCGGGCAAGCGCTGCTTACTCAGCCGTGGCAAATTTTACAGGTTGTGGAGACGTCGGAGCCGGGTCTTTATAGATTATGGATAATGGTCGGCGCAGAATTGCGCGAAATTCACCTACACGTAAACCGTTGCTTTTATATTAATCAGAAGATTCCAAAAGAAAACGAAGATACCCGGAAGACGGTAACTACCGGGGCTAAAGACAAGCCATACCGGAAAGTCTTTCGAACATTGCCACGCTCAAATATCGTTTATCATCTCTACGAATATCACGTGCTTGAAAGCCACTATCAAGCTAGCGTCAATAGGCTCAATGCTGAACTGAGTGTCCCAGAGGTGGAAGGCATTTACGAAACCCAAGTTCCATTGTTGTTTCGAGTTTTCACTCAAACTGGCTGCGTTTGCCGAGTGTCGGAAGATATTGTTTCTCGCCTACCGAAAGATGTTGCTACGTTTAATTTGAGCGAGTTAGAATTTTTGAGTGTGGCCTCTGCTGAATATATTGCTGATAACGATAGTTCAGATGTTCTACGCTATCTCTACCTCTATCATTATCAGCAGGATACCAGAGCGTTTTTCGGCCTATTTATTCCAGCTGCACGAAAAGCTAGTGTGGTGGTAGTCGATCGCTCTCGTACGGATAATTTGCCTAATTTGAACAGTTTATTTAACAGCGAACGAACTGCGAAACTAAAAAATTTGAACGAATCAGCCTCAGTAGTCGCCAAGCTACCAGCTGAAAATCACGGCTTTGAAGTGAGCATAGAAGCATCGCTTCGGCAAGCACATCGAGTGATTCAAAAATGCTTGCAGCAGTATAAGGACGAACGTCGTGGGCCGAGCGTACTTGTTTTTCAATCGCCGCTTGATTATGGTGAACTGACGACGGCTATGCCTAATATAATAAGCTTCCCAACTGCGAAACTCTACGTATCTGATCCCGAAAATTTATTCAATACAGCGTTGTTGGACTGGCAGCGTGTTGGTGCCCAACGGATGATTCAACATTACTTGGCTTTTCCACGAATTGTCAGTAGCTATCTAGATCTGGCGCGCTACATCCACGTTCCACTCGGTAATATTCCTTACGATACAACTACATTTGGTGCAGACCTATTTTTCGCACGTCATTTGCTTACCAATAACCATGTTTTATGGTGTTCGCCAACGCCATTGCCCGATTTAGGAGGCAAAGAAGTAGATGATTGCCGCCTACTTGTGGGAACGAGTGAAAAATCGTGGGAAATTAATCGTCCGAGCTGTTATTCAACGGTTTGTGTCGAACTTGATATAGCTGGATTGGCGGTTGCAGCACTTTTGCAAAGCCACCGAATACATGATCAGGAAGGTACTGCGTCAGCTATCGGATTTGATACCGTTCCGCAGCTGAGCATTGACGAACTTGTAGGTGGGCACAGTGCGTATCGAATGTTGGCTAGTTACGACGAAACGGCTCTATCGGCAGCGGCATTTCGGATACTCAAAACCATGGTGAGTAAATGGGTTAAAGACGTCTACGACAATGCGAATATTTTTGCAGATCATCAGATTATACACTTCTATCGGTGGCTAAATTCACCCGAATCGCTGTTGTACGAACCGGCACTGAAAAAGACACTCCAAGGACTAATGGAGAAGCTCATGAAACAGCTAGTGATCGAGCTAGAGCGCCTAAATGCGATAGTTGTGTGTGCAAACTTGAATAAAGTTATTCTGTGTACACGCAAACATAAAGCTGAGGATGCACAAGAGTATGTTCGATTTGTACTAGGATGTATTCAACAGAACGATATGTTTGACCTGCTAAATATATCGGTTACGAATGCGTGGAACTTTTTGATGTGGCTCGACGCAGCAAATTATGGTGGCGTTTCCGCGCAGCTCAACCCAGAAAAAGGTCAAACAACGACGACGGAACCTGAAGACCAAGACTCCATGGATTTCGTCACCTGCGAGGAAAATAACCTTGAACTGGTTTCAAATTGGCATATAATGCATTATTTACCTGTCGGTGAGTTTCAGGAACAATTTTTGGCTATAATCAATAACTATATTAGCGATGTTTACAGGCATGTTCAAGAATGTCGCAGTGGAGGCTCGATTACCTCGAGTGGAAATACAGTGCCGCCATTGCGTCGGGGTCAGGACACGCTAGCATCGCAGTTTATAAGTTTTCCAATGGATAATACCGTAGCTGACGAACTCCGTCGTGAATTTTGCAAGAATTATATCGCTAACGATTTGACTCAAAGGGCGCTCCAAACTATTAACCGGTTAAGACGTAGGCTGCTTCAAGTTGGGACCGTCGGTGACTCGCCTGAGACGCTTTTTCCCGCTTTGCCTGGTTCGCATTTGGATTTACGGGATCCAGTGCTCGAATTTGTAAAGGGAATATGTCGTATCTTAAGCCTTGACTCGCTAGTAGCCGAGGATATCAATAAACTGCGTCGAGATTTATTGCGTTTTCTAGGAATCGGGGAATTTTCACAGGAATCAGAATTTGTGGACCCGTGTGCCAGTTTTGTTCTTTGCGACGTAATTTGTCGGACGTGTAATCATTGTAGAGATATTGATTTGTGTCGCGATTTGGACTTAGTCGAGCAGCAACGAAACGACTTAGGCGATGATGGCCATGCAAACAACTGGTCTGGAGTCTGGAGGTGCACCCAATGTCGTCAACCATACTCGCTTCAAGAAGTTGAGCTATGGCTTGTCGATAGTCTTCACAATTTGACAATGTCATTTTTATTACAAGATCTCAAATGTACAAAATGTAAGGGTGTGAAACAGGAAAACATGGCCAAATTCTGCAATTGCGGTGGCGTATACGAACATTGTGTGGCGAAAGAGGATTTTCTTAAAAAAATAAGTACGTTCCATAATATTGCCGACTATTATGGAATGGTCGCGTTGTTGGAAACGTTGAAATGGGTTGTAAATGCTGGAGGATTATGATACGATACATATACTAATATTGCATATATCAGAGTAATCGAAATTTCGATTTGAGCAAAAATATATGTTACGATCACGTTTACAGAAAAGGCAAAACATCATCAGGACCTGAAATGCTGAGATGGGTTGTCAGTGTTACAGGATTAAGATATGATATATAAATATTAGGTACGTATCATGGAGTAATCGGAATTTCGATTTGGGTGAATATTATTGCGCTTCTGGAAATACTAAAAATCGCACCAAACCGGCATTCTGGTTAAAAATCTTGTTTGAAATTTTTCACATTTTATGCTGGAGTTGTGGCCAAACTATATCTTTTTATGTGAAGTGATTAGTTCCGTTTTAAACCCTGGCAAAATTTAAACTTATGAAATTGGCTTATAAGATGTAAGTAGGGTTCCGCTTTCCTTGTTATATATTTGTCTTAACTGTGCAGGCATAGTTCGGCGAAAGCCTATTTCAACGAATCCGTGTCACGATAATTCTTATTTCAGTTAACTGATGTGTTAACTGCCCAGAAGCAGTTAAGACAATGCTAGCGCCATGAACGATATACATTGCATCAAACAGCACCGAACAATTCATGACAACCCGTATAAACCGCTAGTTTCGCCCATTCCTAGCAGATGTTTTCAGGGGACAAGAATTGCCCCATGGTGGTTGAACTGGGAGTTTCCATATCAATAAACTTTCCAGATTTGGCGTATTTAACGAACGATGTTATAATTATTGTTTATAGCCTCAGCAACGTCTCTATTAGGGTAAAAAAACTTTCAATAAATATTTAATTAATCCAATTTTAAACTGCGGAAAGGATTTTTGACAAAAATTTCATCAAGTTTTTATGCCAGCTGAGAGGTTTTTACCACGGGGGAGCAAAAAAATTTGCCAAAAACATTCGTGACCGAAAATGCCGGGGAGGGAGGGGGGCACCATCATCATTTTGGAGTAGCCAGTTCTGAAATTACATGCAGGCTTTACAACGCACACAATCGTATTTCTTTCAAATTGACGACAAATTTTTGCAATGTTCTCCCAGAAATAATTATTCTTTGTTGCAGGTCTGTTGAGAAATGAACCCTGTACAAAATCAATATTCCTACACAATAACATACATGGGACAGCTTGCCCCGATGGAAAAATAAGCGATCTTGCGGAAAATCTCCAAGACGGATTTCGATTTGGAAACAAAGAAATATGTAGCCGAAACTTTTTGCCTTCTTGAGTCCTTTCAGACTCAATATATACAGTAATAGATTGAGAGCAATTTAACTATCATACTGTGGCTAGTCCAAACTTGGGAAATTATAGCCGGGGGACCTCCTGGCTCACCTGCTGGTGGTGCCAAATTTTGCCGGGCGCCAATTTTTTTGAAGGATTGTGTTGCGTTTAGACGTTGATTTTTCTCAGCAGGGGGTACCCGAATTTTTGCCGGTCAGAATAGACTCATGGTACCAGTTTTCGGTTTACAACTTGTGGTTACGGCTAATTTGCTTTTCGGTTACTCGCTGATATATGTACTAAGATAGGTTGGCAATACGATACGGTGCCGTGTACTTATAGCAAATAGCACTTATTGAGAAAATGATATTGCAGTGAAATGTTCGTTTTACGGTCCATGCCAAATAAAATAAAGCTGAGCATATACTAAAAATATTCTTAAACTTTTTTGTTAATGAATTTTTCTAAACGCGTCATAAGCGATGTCGCTATATTAAGGCACATTTTACCGGACATGTGTGATCTATGCGTGTATGTTTGATTTACTTATCTGCATAAATACTTAAAATGTGTAACGATTTTGGCTGGTAATCAGCTATGATGCGTCGTGATCATGTTCGTCAGTATATATATGAAAATTTGAGATTTCACAGCTTTAATCCCTGAGTTTGTAGGAATGTCCATCGCACATTTGGGTCATATAAAATTAATGCAGGCCGTTTTCTTTTGGAATCGCTCAGCTGTCACGCTTGGATACATAGATGCAGTTTTGAAAGAAGTTGGAGTGAAAAGCTTTCAGCGCATTTTTGGAATACTTGTCGCGGACTTTAACGTGGATTTCAGTGGGAGCAAGTTATGAAATGTATATTGAATGTAGTCACAATTGCTTGCAATGTACTTATATACTGTCTCGACTCGTATTTTTGGACAACGTAAGTAAAATACTTGCAGTCTAGATGTATCACCGTGGTGGTTCAGCTACGTAGTATTTTAGTTATTGGACATGTGTAGTACGTGTCAGAAATGCGACTGTCGCTTGATAGTGTTCGATTAAAATTTCGACCCTATTCAAATTAATATCACAATTCCATTCTTACAACAAATTTCATTCGAATGGCTTCTGAGTGAGCCTGAAAGAGTCATTTTTGGCGAGTACGGTATTTAGCGAATTTACTTGAGTTCTTGCTTTACCATAACCATGCATGGCTAACTAATTGACTGGAAATGTTTCTATTTTCTGATGAGACAGAAGGTTCCCCATGTACCATGGTTGGTTTTTTCCGAAAAAACTGGGGTTTTTCCGAAAAAAAACGGAAAAAAGTCAAATTTTACTGTTAGCTTGTTAGAAAAATTGCAGGAAACAGTTTTATGCGAAATTTAATCCCGTTGTTGATTGTCAATGCCTTAATTACTGAAAAGGGTCTAAAACTGCAATGTTGCAACATAAAATTTGCAACCACATAGTGCAGCGGCATTTCAATTTTTCCAACGGGCAGGATTATGTGAAAACCGCACGGGGGCTATATCGATAGGAGTGCGTATAATTATTTGGCTCAAATAAATAGTGAAAGTACTTGATATTTTTAGTATTGTGTAAACTTACTAACTGGTGTCAAACTGTCCACCATCCAAGTGATGCTGGAAGCGCATTAATACAATAGAGTATATATGTAATTTAAGTCTACGATCCAACTGTCGATCTATTTAGTTTATGACCCGTCGTGGTAAAAATGCCATACATGCCCGCGGGTATCTATCACAGGTAAACAGACCGGTGCATGGAGTGAGATGGTTGTGCATAACCACCAAGGGGAGTACCCCTAGGTTTTTTGTTTTTCTTGGAGGGGGGATGACTTTATAGTTATGCCAACCCTCGTCCCATATCCACCTGTGAGCATGTGTGCTTGGTCTATGTCTGCCTAGTTTACTGCTTTCATATATGCTCGATACAAATCCCATGGCTCTATTCAGTACCGAGTTTATTTATTTTAAATTTGCCATCGGGCAAAAGTTTCTGATGCGATGAAGGGGTCAAGCTATGCTTAGATTATACTTTTGTTGATGCTTGAAAGGTATAGTTATGCATCCTTATGATAAGATGCGTGTGCCAGGACCAAATTATGTCACGCGTCGAACTCAGCTAGTTAGGCTAAACTAAAGCTTAGACGGACTACTATGGTATATACATTTTATAGCTTAGCTAGTCTTAATGTGACAAACAGGGAGCTTAGCTAGGCTCTGCTTGACAATCGGAGCGTCTGGTTGAACTGCCAATGGAAAAATTTTATTTAGTATTGTGCTTAGTGTAATAGTATTTTGTTCTATAGTATTTTCACACTAATTGTAAGTTATATATTTGTTTTAATATATGCAATTACCGTTTTAAGCTGTATACATACCGCTTTTGGAGCATTATTTAGATACCTATAGTAAAACGTAATGTTCGCCGACTAAATAGTCTCTGGCTTAAGTTATAGGGCTCAGCTGAACGGCTCTTGACAAAGCACGGTCCGGCTGGACACTCGATGACAAATGCATAGCCTAGCTACATGCGTGACATAGTAGCTAGCCCATTTGAACACGTGACATAACTAGGACCATGCGCACGCATCTTATCTTGAATGATGCATTATACCAATTCTATAATATAAATCCTACGCATGAAATGTAAAGGCTGTTTAAACTGGTGTAAATAATGGTCACGGGCGTAATATTTTGTTGCATTAAGGTTCTCCAACTATTTTCGACTCTAAAATACTGAAATAGCTACCACAGGTTTGGCTATTAAACTTATGGGACCATTTTTTAAAGGATTGTTATTCATACAGTATATTTAGTAATGCCCTGTAAATCATTTGTCGGTGGTTGCAAAACTCGCTATAAATATTAATTGTAAATAACACCTTTGACAGGAGGATTGTGGTAGTATAAAGTATACTTGTAACACAGCATATATAGTTAAGGCCGTGCATCAAATTGACTTAACGCACGTTTAGCTAAATTAGCTGTATTACAAGTCAGTTGTAGCACAGCCAGGCGTGCGTCAGGTGATTTGTACGCACGGTTGTGTTGTTTAACTCGTTCAAACTCCTGCTGACGCACTCGTTTGAACTCGTCACAATCGTGCGTACAAATCATTTAACGCACGATACCTGTGCTACAACTATTACTTTAGGGGAAGTCTTTAATATGGAATTCTGCACTTTTTTACTGTGGAAATGCACAGTGCTGAGCCATGAGTATATATAATATAGTTTCATATTGCCAACTGTAAATATCTGCTGGTGTTTGTTAAACGTATCTAATTCTGTGTAAACTTTTATTGAATTACGAAGTGTCGATTGTGGTCATCTTTGTCACCTTTAGGGGCCGGACCTTATAACGTTAGAAAAAATAACAGCTTAGAGTGGGGGGGTTCGGGGGTGGCAGCCCCCGACTTAAGCCTAGTACATAGCTCATATAGGGACCTTCTTTAGCTTAGCGTAAGACTAGGGTGTAGAATATCGAGAACCGCATAGCATGCATTTCACTTCCGCCCATAACTTTGGCCGAGGCATTTCTCAGTACTTTTTAATAGGCGGTTAACAGTCACGACAGTTGTAGTTGTCCATGGGCAAGACTAAGTCACTCAAAGCAAACTAAAATTTGATTGCTTTAAAATGATAGCGGGGATTTAGCACACGCTAGTAGGAGCATGTCTAAACACAAGACTCATCAAATTCTGATCTATTTGGATTTAAACGTGGTTGTTTTTCCGATATGCTCTCACCTTTGCTGTACGCGCTAGCTTTTGAGTAATTGTTTTATGCTTGACTGTCGAAATATAAATAAATGGAAATATGTTGTCTGTTTTTGAGCGACTTTTATAAGAACAGCCGAGGTTGTCCACCGCCCATAACCTGTATGCGTTGTATGAAACCGTGATATTTTACGACCAGCTTGCAACCTTTGAAAAAAGTATATATACATTACACTGAGTTGTGGAAGGTGGCTTTCTATTGGCCAAATGAACCAAAATATCAAGTTGTTTTGCAAGTTTTTTGGTTCACAGATCGCGCGTGCTCTAGTTCCTTTGTTTAAGTTGGTGTGTGATGTTCTCCGAGTTTTGGGTTCATGCTTGCCCTTTGTTCTCCCTGGGGATTTGTTGTATGTTAAAGATTTGTTGTAACAAAAATCCATAATAAATGGTTTTGCAGAAGAGTGACACTATTTAGCTTTTTGTTGTTAACGCCCGTGGTACATTATACTTATCCACATTAGCTTTTCGTGCAACCAGCTTTTAGCCCAACCATGCTCTTGGATCTCCAGTTATATACCCACACCAGGTTCGTCGACCATTAAACCATATCCCCAACAAGCTCATGACTGTTAATAGGTTCCCAGAGGGTTGAACATTTTTTAAATATGATTTATGAATAATTTTTTAATATAACATTTAGAGGGTACCACTTTTATGAGAGATTGCATTAATGGGTGCAAGCATATTTGTGGAAGAACTTGTCCTCGGAAGAACTTTATGAGATCAACCAGATTCCATAATTGCAAGCGGCATATATCAGTATCCGTCTGAAAAGACCTATAAAGTTAAAAATTATTCTCAACCGGTGACACGTTGTTTTCGTTTAATTAAACCTGCATCCACGTTTGGCACTAGTTCGCTACAAATATATAATACAAAACGTATAACCTTTATTTCCGCAAACAATGACTACATAGTGGTAAACAAAAACATAACAAGTGATCAACATAATGCGGAGTTCACGTCATGACACCAACGTTTGGAATCTATGTACCCCACACTGTGGCAGGTACACTGTCTACCGCAGGGTGTCTTTTACCCACCCCATGTTTTTTGTAGAAAATTTTCAACGGTAGCTACCGTATTGCCACTTGGCCACGGTGTCAAGCGCACTGTGTATTCTTTGTAGTTTTGTTGATGGTGTGCGGCATACATGAATATAGTTTACGTACACATATCAAGGTTTCTTAAAAATACACAGCCCAACTGGCTAATACACCGCATTAGCTACAGACGGTGACCGTTACTGTTAATTCACGCGAAATTGGTAGCTAAGCGACACCGTAAACAAATGTAGCAGTTAGTGGTGTCATACAACCTCGGAAGTTGACTAACGGTACTGGCTGTCTATACTGTATGATCACGCCTATAGGGGACAAAAGTTCCAGACACATCGTTTCATACTAACAATCATTTTATTGCTAAATTGGAAAACGGGGGCTCGGTCTGATTTTTTAATTTATACCGACAATGAAAAAAATTGGATCATCAGCCTGACGGCTCTATCGAAAATCTATCGACACGTAATCCAATCGCGCGCTGACGGAACCATCCTACGTTCTGCCTGCACCAAGATTAAAACATTTTTGCCAATCTACTTCATTCTTGTCGCAATTTTTTGGGCTCCATCGGCGCGGGAGGTGCGGAACGTTCGGAGCATCAAGAAGGGGTGATTCTCCATACTCCCCTTGTCGATTCTCAAGCCATAAACATGTATTATAATGTTTGGTTAACTAATTCGATTAACATTTATCTCAACCATTAAAAACGCGCCTAAAATATCTACGCAATAGAAGTATATATATATTTTAGACTTAACACATCTACGCAATATAGTCGAAACGAACCATATCATGTGCCGATGACTTAAATATTTGACTTTTATCACGAATCCAGCAAGATCTAAAAAACGATCTTATAACCGATCTTATAAGTATATTGACTAATATTTCAGCGAAACAATCACTTTTTTGTTAGGTACTAAACCTCAGGAACACATCCAAGCTAATTAGAATATAAGCAGATCTCAAGTACAATCTAGGTTCTATTATTATTATTATATTTTGTTTTTCACTTGTTTTCATATATTTTAATGTGAAAAAATCACGTAAGTATATTATTGCTTACTTAAAAACAAGTCAATTATTATTCAATTAAAACAAACGAAAATAACTGTAAAAAAACGAACAGAATGAACACGACAAGTGTCGTAATTTTTTCGGACTACAAATTTATTTAACCTTTTAATACGAGGGTCTGCAAAACAGGGCCGAAAAAGTATTTGAAAAACAAATTTGACGATTACCTATCAAATGTGCCAACCCACCACTGCAGTAGCAATAAAACGGTAAAATTGCTACGCTCGTCTTTCTGCTTATTGGCTATATTTTACTAAAACCGCATCTATTAAAACTATTCTACCATGCAGTGGATAAGCATTTAACGTTGACTGTGGCTCGCTAAATCAGCAAATAACACTTCAGGCATATGGTTACTTTTAGCGGAATCGGGTCACTGACTGGAACCAACCTCCGTGAATATCCATGAAAACCATATTTCTTTCATTAAACCAACGGGCAAAAAGGAGACATTTGTATTAGTTTAGCTCAGGCTGGCTTTCGTCGGCCCATGTCAACTTTAGGGGCCGGACGTTATAACGTTAGAAAATAGAAAAGCTTAGAGCGGGGGTTCGGGGGGCGGAAGCCCCCCGACTTAGGCTTTAGTACATGGCTCCTATAGGGAGCTTAGCTTAGGCTAAGACTAAGGCTTAGTATATCGAGAACGGCACGGTATGCATTATACCACGGCCCCTAAAGTTGACATGGGCCGCTTTCGCCAATTATTAAGCTACAAAATTGATTTTGGCTCCATGCGGCAATTTGGAAAATGTTTACTTTCACAATATTCGTCACATCTTATTTTTAGTAGCAATCCTTTTTGGTATCCAATAGTTCCTAAGATTCCACCTTATTGCTAGTCAGTCGACCAGACTCGTCTACACAAATCTAAATCGAGCAAAGTAATCTCGTTAGAAAGTTATTATCAATAAGCTAGCTGTCTCCTAATCCACTAGACATCAGTCTTGTCTAAAGCCTCTAGAGTAATCCACAGAGAGTGAATGATATAAAGAATACTAATGTTTAGAAGAAAATATGACGTAGTAAAGCGATTTCGGGCGCGGAAGCACGCCGACTTAGTTTTGAGCTGTAATATAAGCCTTAAATTGAATGTGAAAATTAGACTAGCCATAGGATACCGATAACGGTATAGCTTGCCGTTTACTTACTGGGTTACTGTAGAGTCTTTCTCTACACGAATGCACACGTTGTTCTGGCGCCTATCAAATGTATATGTTATATCTCTAAAGATCTTAATCGAGGACAATATTGTTTTAGCAAAAAATCCTAAAATCACGGCCCTACATTAGAGCTCGTGAATCCATAAAATTATCAGGCTAATGTTGCTAAGGTTAATTTCGATATTTCTAAGTTATAATTAGGTCTAAATTAACCCGCACAAAATTTTAGCGATCTAATAAACCCTCAAATTCCATACATCAAACAAACAATTAATTAAAACATGGTAACGGTAATAGAAAGATATTAAATATTTGTGTACAATATTGCTACAATAAAAATGTTCTGCAATAACCGTAGAACGACACACAGTATTTATTCATAAAATCACCTAATATTCTCATATACATAATGATTGGTCGTTGATCTTTACTGATGTTTGGTCATGAAAACTTCGGTTAAAGAGTGTAGGAGACACCACAAGTAACAGAAGCAGTACCGACGCTATCGTTTATGGATACGTAAGTGCACTGCGAAAACGACTTGATCATCATTGTCCGGTGTTTAAATTTTATCTCAGTGGCATAGTGTCATACCTTGATATCTCTCTATGAATTTTTTTTATATACGTTTACCCAAGAAATGGTTAATTTTGTTATCTTTCAGTTTCAAATCTCGCTTTTCCAGAAAAACTATACATATTATGCCACGTCATACAAAATTTATAACAAATGTTCAAATTTTGTTGCAACTAAGAATCTTATTTTCTGCTAACCGATTTGAGATTGAAAACATTGCTACGCAATAAATAAATATCCCAACCGAAAATTGACAAAATCAAAAGCTGAACGCAGGGTATTAGAAATTCAATTCAACATTCAAACATGATTTGATTCTGGCGACTTTCAATTTGCACAGAAACCATGATCTTATGCTCTTAGCTCAACGTTCACGTTCTGTAATAATCTATACACAATAATGTAGAATGATCGACGTGTGCATGTTAAGTAGTTTAATCTCGCAAAACGGAACTGTATCAAACCGTGGCAACGCAGTCACACCCCATCTCAGGTACAATCTGGGAATTAGTTTCATACTCCTATGGTAAAAGTTTTAAGTTTAATTTCGAGCTCAGGCCAAGCTTAAGCCTTAGCTTTATGGAGACAAAACACTAATATCAACCGGGAAAATCTTAACATATTTTGTGGCACTTGACATGATCCATTCATTTTAATTCCCACAAATTTCGTTTTTATATAAATCAAAGACCTGGAAACAATGTCATTATACTGTGTGCCCAGCATCGAATTTACAAAGTGTCAAGATATGGTACTATAATAATTTTTATAAAACCAATATTTCCTATAAAATTTTTAGACTTAAAACGACACTTTCTTTAATAGAGACGAGAAAGAGCTAGTTTTTCGAGCCATAGTTAGCCGCTCCCTGCACCATGCCCGGCTCGCCTCTTCATGATCCATTTCCCGCTAGGCTCTTCCGGTTTGGCTGTCAATGGCTCTTAATAATAAAAATTTGCGGTTTTCTAATAGTAGAAAGAACATTATTCATATTATTATAGAAATCAACAAAGAACCTGTACCTATTTGATTCTAGAGGTTTTCAGAGCTCAGCCAAGATATCTTCGGCTGTTCTTATACTTAAAGTTGGCAAAATATTGTTGTACTTACATTGGCCACGCGTACGAACCACACATCTTCGAGTGACGAATCCCGTTCCATTTTTATAAACCATAGTTATTAAAATTATGATTGCTGGCTTATAACAGAGTTGATAAAAGCCGCTCCCCGTCGCTTTTGCAGACACACAAAGTCGTTATAAAGTCATATTGCCAGTTTTTCTTTCAAGGCGCTAAACTCAACAATAATAAGTAAGTCTCATAAAACAAGCTGGAAATTCTACGTAAATTATTGAGCTAAAATTAATTTAGACTGTCACGATTATTGAATGTATGCTATTATACCATTTAATCCGAAAGTCACTAATTACAGTTACGGACACAAATAGTTCTCGAAAAGTTTGCAAATATCAATCGAGCATCTGCTGCAAATTTTTCGGGACTGTTCCTAAATAATATTTACTGTTATTTCTCTCCGTAACTATCAATACAATAGCCCAGTGACCATGATTATCAGTCCAAGAACGGCATTTTGGATATAACAACAAAATACAAATGCTTAATAAGTAGATATCAAGATAACTTACAATATTATTAACTGATAATGTTTTATAAAAAAATGGACGACGTATAATATTTCATTACCAATAATATTCCAGAGCAAGTATTTATGGAAAACTGAACGAAGACAATAATGTAGAAAACAACAGTTTTAGTATAGCTTTACCTCGATATCGCTGTATGTAAAAACAACGAACGAATCAGGCGACAAACGCCATGTCACTCTCAAAAAATATCATGAAATATTAAAAAATAACCACATGGGAGCTAATTAAAATGACACCGAGTGATATAGGCCTATGGTTGTTACTATTATATAAGATAGCGCGCCTAGACTAAAGTTAAGGCTTAAGTGTACCGAGAATGGCACGGCTTGAATGCATAACACACTCACCCCACTAAAACGTTACATTGACCTAATATTTTGCAGCAAAAATGGAAAAAAACCATTCGATGGTGGTGGTTGTCAATATGCGCTAAGCTTAACGTTCGCAGCTGTAAATATACACATTTCTTAATGTCCAAAAATAATTACCCAGGATGTGCGATGGGATACAGCGTATATCCGCTACGGAATAAGTCAAATATATAAAAGGGTTTCGGATATCGTATAAAAACATTTTTCCAGGATATATCTGTCGTCAAGTACGGCCATGTTCCTACATATACATTTAAACACCATCCTAACATTCGGTTGAACATGCTACTAGGTTATTATAAACATCATTATATATATTTCACAAGGCCAGGACTAGAATTCCGGTTACCTCCTGATAGACATTCATGTGGTACTCACTTACGTTCCGAAACGAATTACTACAGAATTTAGACATACTTTGTGTTTATATTGGTGTGACCTCGTTACAACTGATCAAACAAATATTGGGCATTTAGAGAAAAGAAAAGTTTATGACATGAAAAAACTGTAGTCATATTAACTAGAATCTTGGCGACAGCCAAGTGTATGAAGTCGGAGAAATGAGAAACTGTAACGTTAACATACAGTGGAACAATTCATTAAAAATACTTTCGTGTTACGAAACAAAGATGTAACTCGCCAAAAAATATTCATTAATCTGCTGTTCAATAAGGCATAGATGCAACAAAACTGATAATCAGATATCTAATACGCATCCTATGAGGGTTAACTCTACCCCAGAACTGCTTACGAACCGTGAACAACATATGTATGTAATCTATATATATATAAGAATCTTAACAAAAGCACAGCAGTACAGAAAACAAACAGAATTGCTAAAGATCGCACGCCAAAAATGGCCCATTTTAGCCATGTACTCCTGGCTACTCCTCTTTGACCCACTGTGGCGGGACGTGGGTGTGTCGAATCGGAATAAAACTCCCAAAAGGCACATCTAGAGTATTGTAGCTTTCACATGAGCCCTCACACGTCCATATCGGTTTACGTTAAGATAACGAAGTCTTGTTTACAGAGAAGAAATAAATGGACACCCATCTTTTTCACCATAGTGCGGTCTAGTGAGAATTCTTCGATTCCGAAGCTAGCGCTTCTCCATCTCCGAATTCAATTAGTACGAAGTCGATTTTTTTTAAATGTTTCTTCGAATTGCTAGAAATTTTGAAAAACGTGAAATTTTCGAAACAAAATATTGCAACATTTTGAAATTTAGATGATAGGACAATGTTCCTTAAAAACAGGGTCGTGCTTTCTACTGCAAGACCTGATGGAGTCGTAGCTGCTTGCCGATAATATATAATTTTTGGAGCAATAATACGTTTGGAAACTCTTGAAATGAGTTGTTTCTAGCGCTAGTATGACTAATTCAAAAGAAGTGTGCGAAGATTTTTAAAGTCAAGAACTTTGATGTTACAAAATTTCACTAAATGAAACAACGATGAAGGAAAGTGCAATGGTCGGAATGCTAAATCCTATATCTCGACTATATATAAATAAAATTTGCTATCGAAGAATTATAGATTTGGCCATAGATTGTGTACAAAAATAAGGTTCTTCGCGTCACATATTCTATTCTAATAGCAACGAAAACAATGTATACCACAGAATTGATAACAAACCGACTGAATATTCATTCCAATCGATTCATCAAAATTTACAATACAGCAGAGTAGATGTGTTTCGCATCAAAGAATTTTCTGTCACACAGAAATCTGCCAAAGTGCCTTAGGACACCTCAATAACTGATACACCGTATTGTTACATTGAGCTCACTATTATAGCCGGATTATTCTTTTAAGCTAACGTCACAATTATTATTGCTTCGTCCATATCTAAATTCGGATTAGGCATTATTATTTTAACAACGTTCGCTAAAAACCACCGAATTGGGAAGCGCTTATCGAAAGATGCTCTCAAAAAACATTACACATACAATTCGTCGATATTCGCCAAAAACGGGACTAACACGTTTGTCCGCCGAACAATGCTTTCACTCCCGTTGGTCCGCTCTCTACCAATAATTTATTATTATTATTTGTTTCGTATCAGTCGACCGACCTTTGAATTTTCTTCAAACAAACTTCGTATCATGTACACTTGAATCAGACCGACACTGAGCATAATCATACCGTTAACAATCGACCAAAAATTCACACGCTCATAGTTGACTTCCATAACAGCGCGATCGCGGGCTTCGAAGGCGCGCAGTAACGACTGCAAGTGCTCGGCACGATTAAGGTTTGATTTCAGATTGTTAAGCGATTCCTGAAAAAATAACACAAATGACACCGAAAAAACTCTAAAAAGAGTTTATAAAAGTTTTTCGAACACTACTATTTGTGTGCTACACCGGCGATAAAAATGACAAAATAATAATTATATAATACTTAGGATCATATCAATCCCAGCCAACAATATCACGACAGGTTCCTCGACCTCGAATCATCGTATATTGTTTTCGCCCTATCAGTCTAAGGCTAAGCGTAAACCTAGGTCTAGGCTTGGCCCGGGTTTACAATAATACTTTCAATTTTCATCCTATAATACTCAAGTTAACTCCAATGCACTGTTATCGAGGGAAATAGTCCCATTTTTAAGTCAGAAGTGCAGGCAAGCTGCTAAAACAATATATAACACTATGGACACCGATTTGACCGCTTCGTGCTATACCACGGAGTTTTGCCCCAAAGCAAACATCATAGTTTTTTAAATTTATTAACACTGGAAACTCATAATCAAACACAAAAATTCTAAAAAAAATTTAAATTTGAGAAAAATTATGAAAACAACGGAACATTCAAAATATGGGTTAATCTCAATTTCTCAGTTGGGGACAAAACCAAAATAAAATGATGGGTTTAATTAAAGGAATACATATATAGTTTGAGCAGTTTATTGGGACAATTTGCAGGGTGCCCTCACGTTCACAAAGTTAAACTGCCCAGTTTTTATAAACAATTTCCCGGTACTTTCCATTATATATACCTTAGAATTATTATTACTCAGGTTGCTAGACATGTGCTATAGGTTGCTAGACATGTGCTATTGAAGACATGCTTTCAAAATTATATATAACTGTAATTTGGCCATTTCGGCAGTGGAGGCTCTATGTTCCAGCACATGTTTCCAACGCAAGTAGGCAGCCATTTAAGTATAATACGAGAAACAATCTAAATCCGCGCCCACTGACCATCATTTTGTTATTTTGAAAAAATTGCATTATCGAAATCTATCCACTCCACCAAAAATTAGCTATTTTCTGTTCGCGAACATCAAAATTACATTTATGCCATAATAATATTTCTCCATAATAATATGCCATTTATTTGCGGAAGCAAAAACTCCAAAAAAAGGAAAAAGTCAGGCGACAACGAGGCTTGAACCTCTAACTTCTGGAGGACTGCCCTCCAGGCCACAAGACAACGGTTTCTCCAAGGTCGAGCCGCTTTAATTAAATGCATATAGATACATCCTCGAGTTCCGAAGTCCAGTGGATAGTCGGGTCCTCTGGCGAAGGCGAAGATTTTCGCGTTTTAAAGCGTGTTCACACGCTCAAACCTTTTGTTCAAATCTTGAACTAAAAATTTTACGGCGATTTTTAAAGGAAAATCGTGATAGATCAAAATTTGAGCTCAAACACTTTCAGGTAATACAACCCGTTCATGATTGGCTACAGGAAAATTCTTGAAAAGTTTGAATAGCATTCACACGTTCGAATTTGCGAAAAATGCAAAAAAGATGCTTTAGGGGCAGCTGGTCGGCGGAGAGGGGGAGGATGGCGGTGCGGTGCTCTGGCAGTCACCTATATGTTCGGCGCATGCCGCGACGCTAGGACGAGGGGATGAACAACCTGTAAAGAGGTTAGCCGAGGTTTCGGGACAGGAGAGTCCAAACCTCAGGAGTAATCCCTACTTACTCCATGAGCATGTATGTTAAAGTGCACATTTCCCAGAGAGTTTTGAAATGCGATACTTATGCCAAACTTGGAACAGACACAACTCAACTAACAGCCACAAACCTCACCAATATAAGCTTAAGGTGACCCATTTATAGAGGGTTAAAATAAAAAATCGTACCGAAAGCATTTGTAATTCTTGCGTTTTGCAGAGAAATTAGTTCATGTAAATTGTTTTGTCTGGTTGTGAAAGGAATTTGATCATCGTGTATATAAAAAACGACTTTTTGAATAAAAAATCTAAAGCAATTTTAAACAGAAATTCGGGTTCCGGTGTGGTTTTTGCCTTTTGCCGGAACTAGAAAACGATTTCTGCCGAAACCTAAATTCCGATGAGGCCTTGATCCCCAGGTAAACTTCGGCTTCTCCGGGTCAACTCCAAGCGCGATGCATTTATTTTAGGTGACATCAAAAAAGATCAAGATTAGTGGTTATATCGTTCTTTTTTCGGGTGCAGCCTCTCTATCTTTAAAAAAGCTTAGGGCAATTGGCAACTCTATGTAGCAGGCGGAGTGGAGTTTAGAACCGTCAGATCGACTAACCGAGCAGGTCAACACAAGGGTCAAAGCAATGAAATTTCATAAAGAACTAACAAAACTTCAAAGTGACAAATCAATATTTTTTCCACATTGAGAGTTGACCCCACGCTGGGACTGTGGTTTGGACCAAAACCTTACGTTATAACCACTACGTTCAAGAAACCTTGAAAGCCATATCCTGTAGCACTGTGTATAATATATATGGGTAAATATGGAATTAATCGGTGCTTATTTGTATGGATTCCACGGGCCCATTGACGACAAAATCATACTATTTTTAATATTTAGACCCAAGGTTGATCAATGCGCATACCTACAACGGTCGTAGCTTGCACGCCTATTTCATACCTCCGCCACAACCTGGCAGCTAACACAGTTTCGGGGATAAAGCCCCAAAACTGTTGCATTTCTGAAAACGCAAGCTGAGTCACAGTTTATATACTATTCTATGCTCCGTTCTAGTCCGTTCAACCCCTGAAAAAATCATGAAGATTGCTACACCAGTTTAGTTTACTCAAAATTCACGCATCAGCAGAGGAATAAGTAATACTTTCTATTACATAGGATAAATCCTACGGTAATTAACCGAGTTAGGTAAAGAAATAGGTACATAAAATGAAGTAAGTAACCGAAGGAAATAGTAGCGGCTACGTAAGCATAGGCCTATTATATGGTCCCATTCTAGAAAGCTCGAAATTTTAATACTTTTAATAAACTAATAGAGAAACAGGATTTTGCTGTTTATTCAAGTATTTGCGCTATTTACATACTAATGTTAGATTCAGTAAGGTCCAATTAGCACTAAATATCGTGGGCTTACTAGCTGAATCAATAAATATATATACAACTTGGCAAAACTATAGGATACATAATTTTCTGTTTTGAATATTCTGAAAATTAGAAACTAAAGTATATATATATATACAAAATAAATATGTATACACATACGTATATATCAGACGAATATATAATAGATATTGTCACTCTTCTAACGTCAAACATCGCCATCCGTCGCGTCGCAGTCAATGTTTTTCAATTTGCTGGCAAACGCTGTTTTAACTGCTAGCCACGCGGAATAAAATCAATCACTAGTTGCAATTATGAGACAAAATCACACTGGTATGCGACCAAAGCAGAAGGATTAATCTTTAACCACTGTAGTAAACATTTCGAGAGATCTGAGTAAAATATTATATGTGAGGTCAAAACGAAGCTATCCGAGGCATAACAGCGAAACAAATTGCGGAAGCTATTAAAATTGTAAATGAAGAATAATTTTCTCCAGATCAATCAGTCAACCAAGTCTCAACGAAATATCAAAATGTCATCGTTTTTACAGTAACAGAACTATTTGGGCCATAAATCATACAAAATGATTAATTGACGTGTCAATCTTGAATAAAAACACTGCATCATTCAAAACATGCTAGCGCCCACAACCACAGAAAAGTTTTGGTTTTACCTTCGACTTGTCTAAAGTTTCGACGGCTTCTTCCAACTTATCGGCCAATTCGTAGCCGTCGGCAGTTCCGAACGAGTCGTCGGTAAAACCATTTGCATCCATGAGCAATATCTCGAAAAACACTATCTTTGAAGCTTGGTAGCTGAACGTGTTGTCGAAACAAATTTGGTAGTCACCCTTCGACTTCGATACGTCGATCTTGTGCGTTGCGTCCATTTTACGAACATCTTGAGCAAGCACCGTACCCTGAAAATGATGGTATTATTATATTGACAACACTTAGTTCTTTTCATCGCTAAAACAACTTTGTTGATTTAATTTAATTTAAATAACTTAAGGAATTCGTAAAAACACGGCCACAAATTTCATGAAAAATTATAATTTGCAGACATTTTTATGTTGTAGTACACCAACACTTGCGTTATTTGATGCATACCACGCAAATACAATTGTTTTCGTCATATACAGCTACAACGAAAGCGTCTAGACACACTCTTATTATTTATATATTAGAAAAGTCGTAAAACCTGACAATTTTTGGTGCTAAAATTTTTTAATTTTGCTCAGTTACCGTCCCATAGGGTTGATAAGCCACCCAATATATATATAGTTAAAACAATAAAACCAATGTGTTTGATGAGGTAAATAAACCCTATGATCCCATCGTTCACGCCAACAAGTAAAAATCTTCCTTTGTAAAAATTTTGAAAATTTCTCTTTTTTGCAATAGTTTATAAATTTTGTCTCATAGGCCGAAAACGAAACTTCCGGTCAGGTGTTCAGCACTTCTTAGCAAAATACTTTAGAGCAGAGTTATAATCAGAGTATAGTGATCAAGCACTTTATGTCGCATAACTCAGTATTGCTGTCGTCACTAGATACCGAACTTGTGTAGTAATAAAAGAATTCAAAAAGATATAAAACTTATATAATGAATACAAAAGGAACCCCACCGACTGACAATATTATTAAACTCAACTGTTTGGAATGGAGATATAAAGAATAAGGCAATTCGCCTAGCGAGGCTCACGTTAGTCTTAAGAAGCGCAAGCTGGTAGCACAAATGCGATAAGTGAGAGGACGTAACAATCGCCCTGCGCGTATATATGTGCTACTTCAGTTTAGTACTGGCACGAACTGAAGTTCATGCAAAAGTACTAAACTGGAACCAAGCCGGCGGCAACAAGAAACGAACCAATAGCGTCGTCTATGGGTCGAACTTAAATAGCTATAGCACACGTGTAGCAATATACTGTCCGAGACGGAGGCAGGCAATATCGGAACGGAAAGCATGAACAGCATAAGCATGCTTGAAAATGAACAAAAACTAAAAAATTTGCTAATGATTTTGCTTTCACCGGAAGCGAAACGCCGTTTTTCTCGGAATTAGAATGATGCCAGCCGAAGTCAAAAATTGTACTGTGTGCATTATACTATATTATTCCTTTATGCCTCTAGCCCGTATCATGGGATTATTGCTGCCACGCGAGATACGACAAATCGTTGTTAAGAATCATATAATCGGCGTAAGTATCCGGACTTAATTATATACAACTAAAAAACACTATGTCAGACGTTATGGTTATACGCGTCTGCCCACATAACTCACCGGGGGCGGTATTCGCTCTGCCCACATACTCACCGGCAGAAAGTTAATATCCAAATCGCCGTCTCTCTGGATAGTCAAGCTCCATCGATATGCGTTTCGCTACCATGTCAGACCTTACTGAATATATACGTGTGCCCAAATAACTTACCGTGGCCTTGGTCAGATAAAAGTTAATATCCAATCGCCGCCTTGCTCTCGCGCGCCCTCCATCTATATGCCTCTCCCTTCCTTGTCATCCTAATATACATGCGCCCGCCCACTACCTCCCCTTCCTCAGCAAAATCCATCCCGCCCCCCGCAACACTGTCGGCCCCTCATAGATAGTCGCTCCCTCCGTCCTCCTTATGCGCGCCCCCCATTACCGTGGGGGCGGTCAGATAAAAGTTAATATCCAAATCGCCGTCATCGATAACTTGATAGTCGAGTTCCATCGATATGTGTTTCGCTTCCATATCAGATTTTACTGTAATATATACGTGTGCCCAAATAACTTACCGTGGCCTTGGTCAGATAAAAGTTAATATCCAAATCGCCGCCATTGATAACTTGATAGTCGAGCTCCATCGATATGTGTTTCGCTACCATGTCAGACCTTACTGTAATATATACGTGTGACCAAATAACTTACCGTGGCCTTGGTCAGATAAAAGTTAATATCCAAATCGCCGTCATCGATAACTTGATAGTCGAGCTCCATCGATATGTGTTGCGCTACCATGTCAGACCTTACTGTAATATATACGTGTGCCCAAATAACTTACCGTGGCCTTGGTCAGATAAAAGTTAATATCCAAATCGCCGCCATTGATAACTTGATAGTCGAGCTCCATCGATATGTGTTTCGCTACCATGTCAGACCTTACTGTAATATATACGTGTGCCCAAATAACTTACCGTGGCCTTGGTCAGATAAAAGTTAATATCCAAATCGCCGCCATTGATAACTTGATAGTCAAGCTCCATCGATATGTGTTTCGCTACCATGTCAGACCTTACTGTAATATATACGTGTGCCCAAATAACTTACCGTGGCCTTGGTCAGATAAAAGTTAATATCCAAATCGCCGCCATTGATAACTTGATAGTCGAGCTCCATCGATATGTGTTTCGCTACCATGTCAGACCTTACTGTAATATATACGTGTGCCCAAATAACTTACTGTGGCCTTGGTCAGATAAAAGTTAATATCCAAATCGCCGTCATCGATAACTTGATAGTCCCCCCCCCTTGTCAGATTTTACTGTAATATATACGCGTCTGCCCACATAACTCACCGTGGGGGCGGTCAGATAAAAGTTAATATCCAAATCGCCGTCATCGATAACTTGATAGTCAAGCTCCATCGATATGTGTTTCGCTACCATGTCAGACCTTACTGTAATATATACGTGTGCCCAAATAACTTACCGTGGCCTTGGTCAGATAAACGTTAATATCCAAATCGCCGCCATTGATAACTTGATAGTCGAGCTCCATCGATATGTGTTTCGCTATCATGTCAGACCTTACTGTAATATATACGTGTGCCCAAATAACTTACCGTGGCCTTGGTCAGATAAAAGTTAATATCCAAATCGCCGCCATTGATAACTTGATAGTCGAGCTCCATCGATATGTGTTTCGCTACCATGTCAGACCTTACTGTAATATATACGTGTGCCCAAATAACTTACCGTGGCCTCGGTCAGATAAAAGTTAATATCCAAATCGCCGTCATCGATAACTTGATAGTCGAGCTCCATCGATATGTGTTTCGCTGTCATATCAGACCTTACGGTAATACGTGTCTGCCCAAATAACTTACCGTGGGGTCGGACAGATAAAAGTTAATATCCAAATCGCCGTCATCGATAACTTGATAGTCGAGCTCCATCGATATGTGTTTCGCTTCCATGTCAGATTTTACTGTAATATATACGCGCCTGCCCAAATAACTTACCGTGGGGTCGGTCAGATAAAAGTTAATATCCAAACGCCGCCATCGATAACTTGATAGTCGAGCTCCATCGATATGTGTTTCGCTACCATGTCAGACCTTACGGTAATACGTGTCTGCCCAAATAACTTACCGTGGGGTCGGTCAGATAAAAGTTAATATCCAAATCGCCGCCATCGATAACTTGATAGTCGAGCTCCATCGATATGTGTTTCGCTTCGGTCACCGGTTGAAAGAAGCAGTTAAGTCGGCCTGCAGGCACTTCAACTGTGTAATCGAATTCTGCTCCACGAACAACTACTACTAAGCAACAGAGATGACACAACAAGATCACGTAAAATATGGCATATAGCGTAGTTTTCAAAATTGTTGATAGTCCTGATCGGTGCATTATGATAGAACACTGTCTTCTATAGTAAATATAACAACTAGTTGAAAAAATAATCTTTAACAATCAATGTAGCAATTATATAATAAAGACCAAAGAGCAACCGGACCCGGAAGCTGGCCTTATCAATAAGGTGAAATAAAAGAAATTATTAAGGAACCTCTTGTTTGTTGGGGCGAACAACGGTTATGTACGGTTCTTCAACGGCGTTAAATATGTTTTATTGCTTCCGGTATATATGTCCTTCCTCCTTTGGGGTACTACATGAACCTATAAATGCTAAATATTGGCAAAAAATTGCGAAAAATTCACATTTTTTAGTTGTACGTACGTACTAATTGTGTTTACGTGAAAAGGAGACAATTCGGCAAGGACACTACACAACGTAAAGAATTTACCTACCATTATGATTTTCTGGAAAATTGTTATTTATAAATTTCCAATATTTACACCTAGCGTTGTTTTATTAATATTAACTGCTAAGATGAACATTTGCAGCTGGAAAAAGATTATAAGAAAAAAATGTGCTGGAAGTAACCGCAAATTTTCTAACATCCACCATGAAACAAAAAAACGAACTGTTTTCAAAATTTCTCAGCTCATTACGTTGGCCTTCGTCAGACTGTGAAAAAAATCGAAATCCAAATCCGTGAACATTGCCAAGTATCAGGAAATAATTGGAACACGAACCTGCAATATGAACTGTTAATATAAACCGTATCCGGAACCGGAACGGAATTTATATATATAAGACAAACGAAGAAAGAAAGATTAAAACTAAGGTTCTATGGATTTAAATGTGTTAAAAGTCAATTTTATGTTGAACTTGAAACATTGAGATGACATTACTTCTTCAACGAGACTTTGAAGGGGCTGGGGAAGCTAATAATGCTTAATCGATGAAGACAGCATTTTTTGGTGTTTTTTTTGACCGCCGACGCAAAAAATGTCTTTCACCATACAGCCCTGCGTCACACTGAATGTTCTTGCAACACGTGAAGTGTAATCTAGGCCATTTCACCCTGTCTATCGCATCTTTTTACTAGACATACGTCTGCTGCATGTCATTCCGTACCAAACTTGAAATTATAAATTTATACAGTTCTACAAAAAATAACTGAAGGTATGCTATAATTTTCTAACAGAATGCTATTGTTCTACGTTGACACGACACGCTTGTTGAGCGGAGCTCGGCGAAGTCGAGCGAAGCGTTTTTATTTTCTGTACGGGAGTAAAAGGTCGATGTCCGTCCGTTCGTTCGTTCGTTCGGTCCGACGGATCTCAAGAACCACTGAACCGATTTTAAAAAACTTTTTTTGTTGGAAAGCCTATCATGTCAGAGTGTGCACCTGATATTTGGGATTAAAAATTTTGAGTGGTTAATTAGTAATTAGCTAATTAGTTAGTTTTATGCAGCTAAAATAGAGAATTTAGCAATATTTGTGTTATTTATTGAAATAGAATCGTTTCGATCAAATCATTATAGGATTTTTTGGGTCGAAGAATTCAAATATAATACTTTTACCAATGCTAAAGCCCTATACCCTATGCAACGTAGTTACAAGAACATAAAATTGAGTACATTCATAATGCCACAGCCCAAGCTCCGCTCACAAATGTAGTTCCACTACCGCTAGTACAATAGAATTAAATCTGCACACACTCTCCAAGTTTCCAAAGTTTAAAGTTTTAAAAATCTTAGTCGATCATAATAGTCTCAATGTCGTATATGCAAGAAAAGTTTTGTTGAACGTCGTTGCACACCTTCTATCAATTATAAATCTTTTTTAAAATGTGTGGGCTCCAAACTTGAGTAGCGTAATCAAGGTGCAGTCGAATGAGCGATTTATATAACGCAAGAAAAGATGCTATGGTAAAGTTTGCTAGAATGTTAGAACGTCGAACAGCCATCATACAATGTTCGTCCCAATTCACATTACTATTAATAGTTACACCTAGATCACGGATACTATCACATTTAAGTAAATCACCATTAATGAAACAACTTCGATTCGACCAGTGATACAAACTGTTGAGGTACAAACTGTTGATACATTCGCAGGATTTGAATTAGCACATCGAAAAACTACAGTTTGAGTTCGATTTTGCAGGAAACTGCGAATCCAATTTATAGTTTCTGTTGCAAAGTTGTAGCTTTTAGGTTTATCCAGTAGTCTGATGAGACAAACAGAGTCAAACGCTTTATTGAAATCCAAATATATACAATTAACAGAGTCTTTATCGTTAACAGCTGCAGTAACAAGGTCCAAAAAAGATAGTTGTTGTGTAGTGCATGATTTTCCAGTAGTAAAACCAAACTGAGCTGTATTAATAAGTCCGTGTTTTTCGATATGAGCAATCATGTTATTGTTGCAAATAATCCACTCCGTAATTTTACACGAAGTGAATGTCAAACTAATAGGACAGTAATTCCATACTACCTTATAATTTCGCTGGTTGCTGGCTAACTGAAACGATACATCGCTCCACAACTGATCAGTAACTGTGTGAAATGCAAAGGATTCTCTAATTGAAGCAACACATCTGTTGTGCATCCAACTACGTTTGAAAGCTGCGATATCGTGATCGGCTGCAGTCGTCAAGCGGGGAAGCGTCTGAAGTTGAGCAACGTCGTTAGCATCGTGAGTAAAAACTAGATCCAATATGTCGGAATATCTTGTAGGGTTATTATTGTGCTGTCGAAGGTCGTAATCTAAGCAAGCTTCCATAAACTGATCACAACTCTTTGGACAAAAAGTTCTATACCAGTCAATACTTGGTTAATTAAAGTCACCCACTATACAACAACTTTTCGGGTGAGCACAGAAGGTTCGAACGAAGTAGTTGGAAGTGTGCATTATCCAAATCATTAGTAGAACCTGGCGGACGGTAAATGCAGCAGAGAAGACCGCTATCGTTGCTTCTTAGGTTGATAGAACAGATTACAGCTTCAGTTAAGTCTCCTGCCATCGGCTTGGGGATATATGTTGGTTTTAAAGAGTTTTTGACATAGACAGCTACACCACCACCTCTTTTTGTTTTACGATCCCGGCAAAAAATAGAATATCATGTTAAACTCAATTCTGCATCTCCGTACTCGGCTCCACTCCACGTTTCAATTATAAAGATTATATACGTGGTAATCGCCATCATATACTAATAACGCTAACTCGACATTTTGTTCATTAGCGATCTCACATTGATCAAGATACAATACAGCTTCGAAAATGTAAGTTCATTGAACAGTAATTTCAATCAATAGAGTTCAAAAACCAAAAACACAGTTCCTGGCTGCGTTGTAGATACGGTACTTTACTGTAATGACCAACGATTACAAAATTTACAAGCGCCGTGGCTGGTATATACAAATTTACAAGCAATTTATGTTAGCCAAGCTTATATCATTGTAAATACTCATAATTTTTTATGTTGCTAAAGTTAAGTTCCAGCCTAAATACTTCCGCGCCATCCAAACTATCCATATACTTATCCATATCAAGTTGGACCGTATCTATTAAAAAATACACCACATATATACCTCTGAATGGGTAAAATAGCTGCTACAATCATCCACCTTGTTTTGTTAACATAAGTTGCCGATGAACAATTGCTGCATATTTAAGATGAAAAGTTCCGACTAAAATTGCTTATCCTACTTGCTTTTTGCAGGGCAATTTGCTGAGGTATATAGGTAATATTTTGTTCTATTTGGTTACAGCATACCAACTGAAAAAAACGTATGCTTCAAACATTCAGTCTTCCCATGGTTCAGATGTCCAGTGGACGTCTGTTGTTTGCCTTCGTTAATCGTGTGAGTACATTGGGCGACCCGTAAGTAACCCGTATGTTTGGACCGCAACTGAGCAATAACGTGGAAAATCCTAAACAATATTTTTAAACCGGAATTCCGTTTTCGGTATGGTTTGCCTTTTACCAAAAGCGCAACATCAACCGGAAGACTATTTTCGCCCGAACTGGAATTACGATTACTCCATGTCAATTATGCGTTGGAATAACTAAAGACGCATTTGACAGTTATTACATGATATGGCAGGTTTCGACACTCCCCATGACCCCTACATAGCAAGCGGCTATTTTCCATAGTGAGGACAAACATAAAAATCCCAGCGGGTGTATTACTGCATTTCTGTGCCTTTGAATGGGACAGAATAAGCTTAATTCGGAGCATTGAAATAGGCAATGAACGCAGGCTATTCACGCTCGCGCCATTTCCCGGAGTTAGGCGAATTATAAATTATAAGTGTGAGACATTTTCTGGAAATGTCAAATACTAAGGTTAGCATGTTACAGCGCGACGAAT
Source organism: Trileptium ribeirensis (assembly GCA_030248225.1). Taxonomy (NCBI): domain Eukaryota; kingdom Metazoa; phylum Nematoda; class Enoplea; order Enoplida; family Thoracostomopsidae; genus Trileptium; species Trileptium ribeirensis. The sequence continues at coordinate 28,694 of JASANE010018082.1, forward strand.
AAAAAATGACCGATTTTTGAAGCATATACATCGGTGCTACACCGATCTATAATTTTCCCTTTTCCTTTTTCACATTTGCATGGGCGGCTTAGTTCGGACGTTCAAGTGACTCAAATTTATTTTATTCTGTTGTTTCTGTGCCGTGTTTGCTTGTGGCTCTGCTAAAGGGGGATAACGACTGAACCACGGCCGTTGACTCATATACTGCTCACATCTTCAATGACAGCGCTGCTTCAGATTGGAAGAGAGTGTCAATCATTGTGTATGTTTCGGAACACAGACAAGACATCCCGAGCGCCTACGCTCCGTAGAAGAGAAACGAATTTCCTCTAACTGTCTCCAGAAACTAAGTGCCTTGCTAGGGTGGGTGGCTAAAGACAACTATAAATCCATCAGTCTGCTGGCGGATCTTTACATCGCTTTCAACTGGTCTGTTCAATCCCTTATGTCGTTTAACGTTTCAAAATGCGCAGTCCTTCATTTTAACCGCTCAAATACAGAGGTTGAGTACTATCTTGGTGGTGAGGTAGTGCCATCCAGTGAGTGTGAAAGTTACTTAGGATATATGATGTCGACATCGCTCAAACCATCTCAACATGGTCGTAAAATTGCTGCGGTGGCTCACCGTGTTGTCTCTTTGCTTTTGACCATCTAGACAAACATCCGTTTTTGTTGCTGTACCGCGCTCTAGTGACACCAAAGCTAGAGTACGCATGTCAAGCATGGGCACCCCACTATCGCCAAGACATAAACCTACTGGAGAAAGCAGGGGCCGCAAAGTTGGTTACTGGGACTAGTACCTTGAACTACAACGATCGCCTTCGTCAATTGTCTCTACAAACTCTTGAGACTCGACGCCACCGCGCTGACCTCATTTTGACTTACCAATTGCTCCATGGACAGCTCGACTTTGAACACATCCGATTGTTCACCTTCGCCACTGATCACGGGCTAAGAGGGTATTATCTCAAACTTGTCAAGAAACGGGCTCGTAATAACTCTCGCCTGTACAGTTTTGCACTTCGAGTTGTCCGACCATGGAACAATTTGCCGTCAAATGTGGTGTCTGCTCCATCTACTCAATCGTTCAAAAGGCGCCTCCATTTCTTGGATTCATTAGCCGAACTTTGACGTTGATGTTTCCTTTCACCATTTCGAAAATTCAGTCAGTCTAAACTATCGGTCCCCTGTTGGTTGGAGACGAAACACCGATCACGGAAGTTCATCACTATCTCTAAATAAAACCGGTTCAAGCGTCTTCCATGGTCCTGGTTAGACTTCAAGGTTAGACCTTAAATAATACGGGGTTTCTTCATATTAGATGATGGTAGTATAACGGCATTATTTCGATACGATATAGCTACAGCCTGTTGAATATAACAGCTTTACAATTGCTGTGATATCGGGCAGGGTTAACTTATTCAGTAGAGCGCCTGCTAGCGATTCCGAAGGCGGGAGGTCGAGACTTCGAATCCCACTCTGGCTCAACTTTCCAGTCGGCTGCTTTTTACATACTTTCGCCGTCTAGCAGTAAGCACTTGTATCTCGCACGCTAGGTGTAAAAGGTACGACCGTGGTTTCATTTTAAAGTTATATCATTTTGTGTATATACCACCCTAAAACGTCTGGAACTCTGAACCCATTGAAAAACCTAAGACCTCATAGACCCTAAACCCACCGAAAACAACTGACAACGCAGATCTTGATTAAAGTTCTCACCCACTTGCGCCACTATTGCAGCTAGATCAAATCGTAGGATGATCCTGTCCCGCCGGAATATTCAATGCTGGAATACAGATTCTGTCATATGCAAATGGAGGTTGACGTCACACCAACCTACCCCAAGTTTCCAATAGTACATTCCGCCAAATACTTTCCTACGCGAATTAATGATGATCGTATTTTGCTCTTTTTGACTGCACCACTTTTCCACGGGGCGAGAATCGTTAGGCTCTGGTCTGAAATCTGGCAGAGCCGGGCGTTGTGAGGGGTATGGACTAGGGTTCTCGGCTTTGAGTATTGTTGCTTGTTATTATTTTTTACGAGCCTATGATATACTACGATTATAAAAACTGTGGTTATTCCTTGATTTGTTCGCATTTACAGCTAGATGGGGATCTTCTATTTGCAGAATTTTTTCCGTAGAAGAAATTTGGAAAATTTTCTTACATAAATGCACAGAGGCTCGTGAACTTTACATTTCTAAAATCATCTCGCGTAGTTCCCGTAAGTTATCATGTCTTTTATATAATAGAAGAATGCTTGCTCACAAAAAACTCTTTGGAACATTAAGCACAGACATGGCGGCCGTTCAAACTTTATACACTATGCCAAGCTTTGTGATAATGCTATTTTTCGTTTCAAAGAACTCAAAGAAAAAATGATCTTAACCTCTTCCAGTGTCAATAAACTTTTTTCATATATCAATAAGCGCTGCAATGTTAAGCAAGAAGTTAGTGCTCTTTGCAACGCTGCTGGTAATCTGGTAACAAACGACCGTGATCGTTGTGAAATCTTAGCATCGTGTTTCCGTTCTAATTTCACTACTGACAATGGTATTACTCCACAGTTTATAGGATCCTATCTGCCTACCAGTTTACTAGGTGATATAGACTTTGATGTCATATCAGTATTGAAATCTTTGGATAAACTTCTAAAAGTAATTTTTCACCTGACTCTTTTCCATCTATTTTTTTCAAAAATGCGAAATCGGTAATAGATTATCCTTTGTCGGCTATCTTTAATAAATCCTTTCAGTCTGGTATTTTGCCTAGTATTTGAAAAAACGGCCGATGTCACACCTATTTTTAAAAAAGGCGATAGCTGCATTCCATCAAACTATGGGCCTGTCTCACTTGCTTCACCTATGGCTAATGTAATGGAACGTATAGGTAATATGTGAAAAAATAAGCAACTATCTCGCTATGAACTCTCTTATTACTCAGCATCAACATGGTTTCGTCCGTAAAAAGTCTACCTGCACTCAACTTTTACAAACTTACTATCAATGGTGTTTAGCAATCGACAATGGAAATGTAGTTGATTGCATTTATATTGACTTTGAAAAGGCTTTCGATAAAGTATCACACTCCAAAGCTCTGCACAAACTTTTATCTATGGGCATAGTAGGCAAGCTACATTCTTGGATAGCTGCTTTTTTGACAAACCGTACTCTACTTTTGAGACTTGGATGTCAATTTTTTAATGTTGGTACTGCCTACTCTGATATCCCTCAAGGCAGTATTTTGGGTCCACTTTTGTTTATTTGTTTCATTAATGATATTGTTTATCTTTTGCCTAACACTGTTCAATGCAAAATATTTGCCGATGACGTCAAAATTTTCTGCTGTCAAAGGCATTTTTGGGCAGTTTGAATTGCAATACTCTCTACACATAATTAAAGCATGGACAGATGCATGGCAACTTCGTTTAGCTGACCCAAATCAAATTGCATACATTTTGGCCGACAAACTAACAGTTTTATTTATTCAACTTTCTATTCTTTCAATCAATTCAATACGTGATCTCGGTGTTATAATACAAAATGACCTGAAATTTTCAGAACATTGTAATATTAAATGCGCTAAGGCTTATCGTATAGGTAACATGCTTTTTCGTTGTTTTCTGTCTCGGAACAAATTTAGTTTTATTACAGCATATAAAAACTTGGTACTTCCAATTTTAGAGCACTGCTCTCCTATGTGGTCTCCTCAGACACTAGGTCAGATAGATCAAATCGAAAAAGTTCAAAGATATTTTACTCGTCGTTTAATTTCGCGCATTCGACTACCATACTCGCAACGTTTAACATGTTTGAAATTAGTGTCAACTTTTGGGCAGGTCCAATCTTGTATTTCCTCTCCCCAAGGCATCACGTTACACTGATTTCAATTTCAATCTTAAAACTAACCTGAATTAATTTTCCTCCCTGGGGGAAATATTGACTTTCCTGGAGGGGCGACCCTTATAATCTCTCTTGTTAGGGCATTTTCTACTATTCTGGGCATATTGATTCATAATTTTCTTTATTTGGGTTATATGGTTCCTATATTTCAAAATACCAATTTAAAACTAAAATCTGATAATATTCAATCTTTTCCGCCAAACACTAAAATTTATTTTATTTTCAGAACTTTCCCAAAAGGGGGTGGTGGTTGTGCTTCCCGAGTGGAATGGCACGCGGCCGCAGCTTGGGTAACCACCCCATTTTATTCCTATTTCGGGGACTATTATTTCCTAAATACGGGTCGGAGTTTACAAATTTATAAATTCCCTTACTTTTGGTTTACATAACATATTTTTCTCTGATTTATTATTAATTTCTCCCGGTGGGGTGTATCATATATTGTCCCTGCAGGGAGTAACCGGAATTCCGGTTCCGGTTCCGGCGAAAATCGTGTTCCGGTTGCGGTTCCGGCAAAGGGCAAAAACCATACCAGAACCGGAATTCCGGCTTAAAAATTTTGCTGGAAATTTTCCACGTTTTTTGCTTCATCCTGTAATCCAAACATATGTAATATATTATACAATGATCAAGCTCCAATACAACCAAGCAAAAGAAAAGATTAACTAACCAATTTGCCGTGTGAAACGTAAGTAGGGCACATAATTTGAACAGGAATTTTTCATAATAACCAGCAGGAGTTTGTTAAATCAAAACCAGGTCGATGCTTGTAGCAGCTATTTTACACATCCAGAAGTCTGTCGGATACGTTAGAATTAAACCGGTCCAACTCGGTAACAGAGTATGGCTCACGCAGAAGTACTTAGGGTATGCTTGGCTAACATAAATTGCGTCAAGCACCCGTCAGTGCGCTTGTAAACTTGATAAATCAGTCTAAATTGAAGTAAACTAACGTTATCTGCAACGCAGCTAAAAACTGCTTTCTTGGCAATGAACTGTATTTATTGAAACTGTGCGAGCAGCATCACAGTGTGTATCATTTATAGCATTCTGATTAGAAAGTTACCTATCATCATTATGATCTAACTGACGGGCACGATTTGTCCAACGCTAGCCTAAACAGTGTCTCTGACCACTGATCAGAAAATTACCTTCTATCTATTATCTTCTCTTAGAATCATATAAACCAATAATTTTAAGTTTCCTACAGAAGAACATGCAACAAACGTATGTGTAGTTAAGGGAGGCGCCTGGAGACAGAGCGAAAGTGTGTATTCTACGCTCCAAGCTTTGTAAGCACATTCGATTTGACGCAGTATACGCAATGGTGTATAGTGGAAAACATTTTTTGCTCTGAATGTCCAAAAAACCGACATATTTGATCGATAAATAAACATTATTAGCTTCCTCAGTCTCTTTAAAGTTTCAGAAAGGCAATAATACCATCGCAATACATTAAGTTTAATGTAAAAGTTATTTTTAATGCATTTTGAATCCACTATACCTTCATTTCTTCCATCATCTGTTTTACTATATATAAATTTCGAAGACCAGGTTCCGGTTCCGGTTCCGGATCCGGTTTAAATGGACGGTTCCGGTTGCTGGTTCCGGTTCCGGTAAATTTTGGTTCCGGTTATTCCCTGTGTCCCTGGTAAGGTAACACCTATCCCCACTCGGGTGAACCCATTACATACCTCTAGTTGGTGATACATTACTCCTATACCCCGACACAATACTCCATTTTACCCAAAACTCAACTTTTCCACTTTATTATTGAATTTATAAATATACTCGGGTTT